>JAVJAQ010001106.1:0-36904 GCA_032362365.1 Zygogramma bicolorata | reverse complement strand
AATCGCATATTTAAAGAGGCCCGTGAATTTTATGAAGGTAAGAACCATCATTTTACAGAAAATTTCGCGCCGCAAGGAGAATATTGTTGAGGAGAGAGCATGTAGCTACCGTATGACAATAATTTTTATATTCCCATACTTATTGTCAGCATTTTATGTAGACCATAGCTGATTCGTTGTGGCAATCAAATTAAGAGAAGTTGAGATAGAAATAATATGTATATATGTATGCTATTCATATAAAGAAACCTCTCTTTGTTTACTCATTTGTCCAAGGGAATAATTGGTAACAGAAAGGTTGATTTCAGCTTGATATTTACTTATTTCTGACCAATTTCATATCAAAAATACTTATTTTTACCCTCCACCTAGTAAACTAAATATCCAAATATTCCAATTTTCGACGTCCAAATTAATTCGAATTTTTTCCACACATTGGTAATTACAAGGTAAAAATTACGTAATCTAGTCTTCTTTCAGAAAGGTCGCCGACCTGATCGAAGGTGGTAAGATTAACGTAATTATAACTAAAAATGTTGGTTGGGGTTATAATCATCACCTTTAATTATACTCAAACCTTTATAAATATGGAATCAGAGGCTAGGCTCTCTATTGGATTTCTTCCTTTTCAATTTAACGTAATTAGTTTGTTTAAATTTCAGGACTTATCTCTAATGAAAAAATTATTGATATTGGGGATCCACAAGGATCAATCTTGGGACCAATTTCATTTTTGCTTTATAGATTTATAGAAATGATCTCGAAAGTTTTCTGCCAAATATTCCTATTACGATGTATGATGATAACATATCTGTGATTGTATGAAATAAATAAATGTTGCAGTTTGAACTATTTATATCTGAATGCCTCTAAAAGACAAATCGTTAAATTCTCTCTTGACGTTAATAACTTTCCAATAAAGAACATCAATGCAACAAAATTTCTTGGATTGGTGATTGACGAAAACATAACCTGGAAGAGTCACTGCAACCTCACCAAGAGATTGAATAGTTTGTGATATTTGTTCAGGAACCTCAACCTCGCAAGTAGCATCCAGATCGAGATACGAGATGTTTTTATGGTGATGCCGATTCAATGTGTGACATTTTCACGGCACCTGTCAGAAAACAACTACTCCCCTGGCTAATACCACGAAGAGCATTGCATATCCGACCGGTGCCAGTGCAGATTCCTTCAGAAAAGAAAATCGCCTTTCATAGTATCAAACCTCGACCAAAACTGATGCGATAATTTTTGATGCACTTAAGTACGGAAGCGCAGAAGGGCCATACTTTATTAAAATTTTATTTTTCTTCGCTTCCGACTTTTATGTTGGAATTCCAACTTTCATCTCGGAATTCCGACTTGTATCTCGGAATTCCGACTTTAATCTCGGAATTCCGACTTTAATCTCGGAATTCCGACTTTAATCTCGGAATTCCGACTTTTATCTCGGAATTTCGAGTTTTATCTCGGAATTCCGACTTTTATCTCGGAATTCCGACTTTTATCTTGGAATTTCGACTTTTATGTCGGAATCACGACTTTTATCTCAGACGTGTTCGAAAACGATACATTGATGAGAGGAGCGTTAGTGTCAAGCTACATTGAGAATCCAGAGCAACCATACAAATTCTCACAATTTTTCAGTCGTTGTTTTTTTTAAATTTTCTGCTCTAGGTCATTTGAGTTTGATCGAAATGTTTGTCTCTTAACGTTCGGGGTAATCATTCTGATTTGATAAATGAAAACCGGCTCATCCAATCCATCTTGGCACAGAACTGATGACATAAATGCCCAGGAATCTCTGTGAAGTATACTAAGGATAAAAAACACCTATTATATGTGTTTGTTTACTGTGTTGTATTTATTTCCTAGTAGGTGTTTTTTTCTTTCGTCATGACCTGCACTATCAGTGTGCAACTAGAAAAGTAGCTGAGTTTGTGCCAGGGTGGATTGGATGAGCTTGTACATGCATCATTTCCTATAAGGGTGTCTGGTAAAGCACAGTTTTTCAGATTTTGTTTCTAGGAATGAGTACTTTTTTCGCTGATCTGATGTAGATACCTCACAAATGCGGTTATTCCGCAAATGTAACTATAATAATTTGAATTTCTAGGCATATTTTGTTTTCGTTTGTAATGATATACCTGTTGTTCACAAATTGGTGACATCCACCTAATTGAACGATCATCTTCTCCTGTGGAATTGTCATATCTTTTGTTTGATAGTGTGCAATCAATGTTCAATCCAAATTTCCATGAACTATCAAAAAATGATGTTCGAAAAATCAAATATACACGTAAAACAGCTTCTGCTGAAACTCCACCTCTTCTAGTTGGAGTCGATTCAATATCATCAAATATAATCAAAACACAAAACGGAAAGGATTGAAAATATAGAAACGATATAAAAAGATGTGGAAATAAAAATGAATGAAGAAATGTTGAAAATGAATTACTATAGGAACCGCATGAAATACTGAATTTCAATGCCAATAGCAGCTTGAAACATTAAAATAAAATAATAAATTTGAAAAAGTAAGTACTATAGTCACCACATATTTTGGGGTTTCAAGTTAACTGACATGTTTATTTGAAGATCCTCAACATCATTTCCTGAACATCAGTTAGCATAACACCAAACTTGTATTACTCGAACTCGAAGCGAGTTGCGTTAAAAAGGTTGGCATCTTCAGGAGAAGAAGATGCATTCAAGAGAATAGAAATGTAAAAATAATATGACTGATGACAAAGAGCTTATACCATTTAGTTTGCTATTAAGTTATTAGCTGAGAAAACGAAGAGATGGATATATGGATGGAACTATAGATTTATATTTGAGTCTTAGGAATAAAATGAAATCCTTATTTTCATAATCTGAAACTCAATGAATTTTCTACTTTTGTCGCATTGAAATAATTACCTAATTGCCCACCTTATAGTTTTTTTGAGTATTATTATGATCATGGTCTAAAATAACTCATATGAGTTATTAATTACAACGAACTCAATGTTTCAAAAACTAGGCACGATTTATGATTTTGATTGATTTGGGTATCACTCAAATATTTCGAGATAAAATTCGGAATTCCGAGAGAAAGTCGGAATTCCGAGATAAAAGTCGGAATTTCGACAAAAGTCTGAATCAAAGAAAAATAAAATTTTAATAAAGTATAGCCCTTCTGCGCTTCCGTATTAAAGAACTAGTATGACATAATAGTTGGTATGCATCACGTGAGTTTCCTGTATGAAATACAAATTTTTGTGCACCATTTCAGCAAAAGAAATGTTGAAACCCTACCTGGAAGGAAAAAATAGGCTTTCCGAACTGTTGCCTATCAAGAGTGTAAGGTATTGTTGCATCAAAACAGCCTTGAGCCAATCCGGTCATTTGAGCACCTATGCCTATTCTTCCCTCATTGAGAAAACCTGCAGCGATTTTATAACCTTGTCCTAATTCTCCCAGTATGGCAGATCGGGGAACTCGAACGTTATCAAAGTTAACCATGCACGTTCCAGAGGCACACATTCCTAATTTCTTTTCTGGTTTTCCCACGCTCACTCCAGGGGTGTTTCTATCGACTAAGAAGCACGTTATTCCTCTGTACCCCTGAAATAAAGGAATGAAAAATATAGGTAAATTAACACGGTCGTTCCTATTTTAGAAATTCGAGAGAATTTAAAGATCTATTAAACGAGGTATCTTGATATTTCCATCAAATAGTAAAAATAATCAAATTATTCGTGAATTTTGTTCGATCACAATGTCTATATAGTCCTGTATAACAGTTAAGAGAGAGAAATTTTGTAGGTCTGCACTATATAACTTTGTTAGAAAAAATTGAAGCTATAGTTTTTTCAAGTTTTGGACTATAATCAACTCGTCCAGGATATATTAGATTTATTTCTATACATGAAGGAACATCCATTTGTGTTGAAAAATGACGCGGAAGCAACACAGAAGAAAACTTAGATGTTTTTTTTTTGTGTGTGGTTGAAAATGGTGGTATTTTGTGGAGATCAACTATTTACCCTTACACCAAACCAAGGTTAGCATCTTTAGGTGAAGAAAACTGATACTAAATCTAAAGACTAGGGTTAGCTATTTATACGTGTAACATAAGTACGTTAAAATATTCAAGTTACGAATTCCTGAGACAATTTTGAGAAAAAAATTCTATAAAAACTTGTGTCCGGAAATGCTTCATTTCGGAGATACAGGGAATTGAAATTGATTTTTTTTTTTCGCTTTTTAAAAATAAATTTTGCAAAATGACAGAGTACTCAGCGCCCTCTAGATTTTACACGAAAATTAATACGAAATTATGATTTTCCATGTCAAAAAACCACAGCGTATGCAGCGCCCTCTAGATGTTACATGAAAATTAATACGAAAATATGATTTCCCACACCAAAATAGAAACCCGGGTACCAAATTTCGAACAAATAAGTTATTTTCTGCAAAATTTATTTTTTTAAAAGCAGACAAAAAATTCAATAATTCAACACCCTGTATCTCCAAAACGAAGCTATTTCGGACACAAGTTTATATGGATTTTCTTCTTAAAATTGTTTCAGGAATACATTACTTGAATATTTCAACGTACTTATGTTACACCCTGTATACTGTTAGATACCTTCCCATATCATAATTTGTTATTGTTAGATGCTTTCCCATATCATAGATTGTTATGTACACGTAAGGGTCAGCTTTGTAATCTTAAGTCCATATTCTTTCCTATCATTATCATTTGCCATTCATATATCAATATTTGGAAACTTAATTAACATCATTACATTCATATCTAAACGTTGAACGATTATGTATTTAAACTCAACCGAACCCAATTATGATATCAAACTTGTTTATTTATTCATTCTCTTCCGACAAAACAATTATGTTATCTGAATGTATAAAATCATAGTTATAACTCATAACAAGTCAGTTCTAATTCAGACACAGTAGTTCATCTCTTGTCTTATACAGAAGTTAGTAAAATATCGAAGGTGTAAATAAAGTTTAGTTAAAACCGATTCACAGAATAAGTTCTTTGTTCCTCAAATAATTGGTTCACAACACCAAAATTGGCGCAGTCACAGTAGGATCATCGTCACAAATTTGGAAACATCACCGATAGAATCAGCAGATTGAAAGTGATCCTTCAAACAAATTTGACAAGTTTCAACTTCTTAGACGACGACGGATCATCTCCATCGAGGAAGAAGAGTTTCTGAGTGGCAAACAGTGGATTTCAGACTACGGAAACTTCTCAACTGGTCACACGAATATAGGGTGAGACAAAACTGTACACTTGATATTTTACTTCAATCTGTCACATTGCTTTTGTTGTGCTCCAACTCAAGTAAACCCAAAATCCAACAAATTCAAATCCAGAATCTCATATAACATTTCACATACATAAAAATCATGTCTCAAGCAAATTCAACAAATTCGACTAATAACGTAGAATTGAAAATGTCTTTCATTTGTTCATTGATTCCAAGATGTTTTGATGGAAATAGATTAGAATTGCACGAATTCATAAGTAATTGCGATAATGCAGATACCTTTGCAACTAATGATCAAAAAACAGCACTTTTAGCATTCATTCTTTCAAGGTTAACTGGCAGTGCCAAAGCTCAACTCTCCGGAAAAGAAGTTAATTGCTGGAACGATCTGAAAGATATTTTAGTAAAATTCTATGCAGATAAAAAACACTTTACCCAACTTATGGAAGAACTTAGTGCACTCAAACAAGGATTTCAAGAGTCAGTAATAGATTTTTATAATAGACTAGACAAAATAGTTACAAGAATAATAAATTTGATTAATTATCAGGATATTCAAGAAAAACTTGGTCGAATTGAACTTGTCAGGGAAATAGCTCTACAAAGATTTATATACCATTCAAAGCCAGATATTTCAAGATTTTTACGATCAAAAGAAATCAATGATATAAATTCAGCTCTCAATGCATCAATCGAAGAAGAAAAAGCTTTACGTTTAAATACACCATCTCATACGTCATCAACAAAATTTTGCAATCTCTGCAAACGAAATAACCATACTTCTAAAGAATGTCGTAAGAATAACTATCAAAATCACCAATTTCCCCAAAATAAACGAAACCCTAGTAATGGACCAAATACTAATACTCTCACACGGTCAAATAATTCAAATCCAAATCAAAATCCAAGCTATCAGAATAAATTCTGTCGTTATTGTAAAAAGAGTGGTCATCTAATCAACGAATGTCGAAAAAGACAATATAATAATAATAAAAATCAAACCACAAGTTCACAGGTAAACTCATCAAACAATCAGAGTGATTTAAACTACTCACAATCCCAGATCAACGTCGTATCTGTGGATTTCATATAAACGAAACCGACGATCCACCATCACAAACTCAAATCAAATCAATAAATCTACCTAAACCGAATCATAGTAAAGATTCTCAACAAATTCCTAACTCAAACGTCGAACAAAATCACTCAAAGCACGCCAATATTCATACCATTCCAGACAATAGTCATTATATCAGAACATTTTATCAAGGAATCGAATTCAAGTTCCTAATAGACACAGGAGCATCCGTATCTATAATAAAAGCGGAAAAGATTAAACAAACGAAATCATTTTATAATCCTAACGAAATAATTACGTTAAACGGTATCAACGCTAACTCCCCAATTCTTACCGCGGGTACAATAAATCTCAAACTCCAGATAGACGAATTCGAATTTCCTATCAAGTTTCATATCGTGAAACAAGAATCTAATATCCCATACGACGGCATAATAGGGAACGATTTTCTAACTACACAAGAATCGGCGCAAATTGATCTCAATAAAAATGAACTCAGAATAAAATCAATTCCTAATCCAATTACAATCAACTCCAAATCTAATCCTCATATTCTAGATCCGAGATCAGAAACTATAATTGAAATTAACGTCAAAAATCAAAATCTCACAGAAGGCATTTGTCCAGAAATACAGATTTCCGAAGGTGTTTATCTCGCGAAATCAATCGTTAAAGTAGTAAATCAAAAAGCCATCACCACAATTTTGAATACAACCGATAAAAAATTAAGAATTAATAATGTAGAACTGTTTCTTGAACCATTTATCGAAAACCAGTCAACAATTTTAAATATTCACGAAAGGAACCAGGGAAGTTTCAACAGATTAAATACCCTCTCGAAAAATCTTAGGCTTAATCATCTGAATTCAGAAGAAAAAAACTCAGTACTGGATATTTGCAACGAATACAACGATATTTTCTATTTACCCAATGATGATTTGACTTCAACCAATGCTGTTGAACATGAAATCAATACCACAGATAATAAACCCATTGTGTCAAAAATCTATAGATTTCCACAAATTCATAAAAATGAAGTTGATAAACAAATCACGAAAATGCTCAAGCAAGGAATCATCAGACCTTCAGCATCACCTTACAATAGTCCACTTTGGATTGTTCCAAAAAAATCCGACGCTTCGAACGAAAAAAAATGGAGAATAGTTGTCGACTACCGGAAACTAAATAACGTCACAATAGGAGACGCATACCCATTGCCCAACATTGAAGAAATTTTGGATCAGTTAGGTCATTCTAAGTATTTCACCACTTTGGACTTAGCATCTGGATTTCATCAAATTGGCATAAGAGAATCCGATATACCCAAAACAGCGTTCTCTACTCCTTCTGGTCATTTCGAATTCACTAGAATGAGTTTCGGTTTAAAATCAGCACCAGCTACGTTTCAAAGATTAATGAATAATATCCTGACAGGACTCCTTGGACTCCAATGTTTTGTATATCTCGACGATATTGTAATATATGCTAGTTCAATTCAAGAACATTCTTTAAAACTCAAATCAATTTTTGACAGATTACGACAAAACAATTTACTACTTCAGCCAGATAAATGCGAATTTATGAGACACGAAGTCGCGTATTTAGGACATTTAATCAACGAATCCGGTATTTCTCCAAATCCCGAGAAAATTAAGGCAGTAATGGAATACCCAACTCCAAGAAATCCGAAACAAATCAAACAATTCTTAGGAATTGCTGGATATTATAGACGTTTTATCGAAAACTTTTCCAAGCACGCTAAACCTCTGACAAACCTCCTCAAAAAAGATAATCCTTTCATTTGGTCCGAAGAACAACAAACGTCATTCGAATATTTCAAAAAAGTCTTGACTCATCCACCAATATTACAATTTCCAGATTTCGAAAAGGAATTCATACTCACAACTGACGCATCTAATTATGCAATCGGTTCTATTTTGTCTCAGGTAACAACCGGTAAAGATCTTCCAATAGCTTATGCTTCACGAACTTTAAATTCTCATGAAATAAATTATTCCACTACGGAAAAGGAGCTTCTCGCGATTGTATGGTCAACAAATCATTTCAGACCATATCTTTATGGACGCAAAAATTTCACCATCCAAACCGATCACAGACCATTAGTTTGGCTTTTTAATTGCAAAGACCCTAGTTCACGCCTTCTCCGTTGGAGACTCAAATTGGAAGAATATCAATACACGATTAAGTACATACCGGGACGTATAAATTCGAACGCCGACGCGCTTTCGAGAAATCCTGTTCTAACTGTCCAAACTTACGACGAACCCGATACGTATGATAACTTCATCAAAAGTCATTATACGAATACTCAACTTCCAGAAATAGAAATCATAAATGACAACATAATGAAACATTTTCCAAATATGTTCCTGTATTCCAAAGACCTAGATGAGAACAACGAACATTTCGAAAATTTAAACAATATGTATGATCTAAATCAGATTCCGTCTGATTTGAAATTATACGATTTCGCGAAACTAACAAATGACGAAAGCAAAATAACTTATCTCTCATTTGCGAAAATCAATCACTTCGAAAAGTTCACCTATAAAGATATATTTTATGCATCAAAAAATATGAGAACCGAATTATCCAGTAGCAACATTACTAAACTCTACCTGAAAAATCCTACTGAGAATAACGCAAACCTTAAGCAAGATTTGATCAATGATATGATGAACTATTTATTTTTGAAATCCAACATAGAAATTATTTTAGTTAATAAACCAAAAACTCAACCCAAAGATGAACAAGAAATAACTAAAATACTTCAAGAGAATCACGAATCCTCGGTATCAGGTCATTCAGGATATTTGAGGACATACAAACGAATTAAAGAAAATTATAAATGGTCCGGTATGAAAAAGGATATAAAAAGGTTTATAAAAAGGTGTCAATCATGTCAAATAAATAAGACAAACCACAAACCAGGTAAATCTCCAATGCAAATTACAACAACCTCAGAAAAACCATTTCAAAGACTAGCAATTGATGTTGTTGGCCCACTACCTCTCACTATTAATGGAAATAAATTTATAATAACTATGCAAGACGACTTAACAAAATTTTCATTTGCAAAAGCAACAGCTAATCACGAAGCTATAACAGTAGCAAACACTTTATTAGAGTTTATAACGATCTTCGGGATTCCCGAATCAATATTGACCGATCAAGGAAGCGACTTCACCTCAAATTTAATTAAAGAAACCAATAAACTCTTCAAAATCAAACATATATTATCTAGCCCATATCATCCACAAACGAATGGAGCTTTAGAAAGGAGCCACCTGACTCTGAAAGAATATTTAAAACATTATATAAACAGTCAACAAAATGACTGGGATGAATTTGTAAGTTTAGCAATGTTTACTTATAATGGTCATGTTCACAAAAGTACAAGTTTTACTCCATATGAACTTATATTTGGACATAAACCATCAATTCCAAACTCGCTAACCGCAAATCCAGAATTTCGATATTCTTACGATGATTATTATTCTAATCTGAAATTAAAATTCAATAAATCCTATCAAATAGCACGAGACAACATAAAAAATTCCAAAGAAAAATCAAAACAATACTATGATCGAAATACAAGACATCAACACTTCGAAATAAATGATCTGGTATACGTTCTCAATAAACAAACTAGACCCGGTTTAAATAAGAAACTTTCAGCAAACTATAAAGGACCATATAAAATAGTGAAAGTCAACGATAATCAAACATGCGACTTAGAAATAAGATCTAATAAAATAACCACATATCATAACAATTTATTGAAACACTTTGTTTCAGATGAGGAAAATTGCGACGACTCTAGTCCTTTTAATCCTATTCCTTAATATAAATCAAACCCATTGTCTTTCATCAGATCCTTATTACACAATTAACCCCATTGAGAAAAATCCTGGAATTTTCTATCATAATTTAGGATTAGCATCAGTCTCGAATGATCATTTCACATTACTAACCTATCTCAATATTTCTTTTTATCAACGAAAATTAAAGTTTATAGAAAGTATTTTTATAAAATCTGAAACTATTTGCACAAACTTTTATAACTCAGACGAAAATGACAAGATATATGTCCATACATTCCATTGTTCTGAAGGACTTAAATTTTTAAAAATACAAATTCCCAAGCTCAATGAAAAGTTCGAAATCATAAGCCATCTAACTGGCCATTCTTTCAATATAACCGGTAGAAAACATAAACGTGGTATCTTTGATGGAGCTTCCTATGCATTCAAATGGTTATTTGGTATACCCGATGCGGATGATGCACAATTTTACACTAGTTCAATCAATGCAGTCATGGAACAAAATCATAACGTACAGATATTAATGAAACAACAAGTTCAAATAATATCAGATGCTATATCAAAATATAATCAGTCGTATCTAACTTTGAAAAGTAATGAGAAAAAATTAAATTCGAATATTGAAAAATTCAATCAATTCTCTAAGAGCACTGTTCATTCACTCAGAGCTTATTCCTACACACAAACAATAACAGACCATGTAAATCTTTTGGAACAACTCATAAATGAATTAAATGAAGAATATGATGTTATAATCCAGTCTATACTATTTTCAAAACAAAATATCTTGCATCCGTCAGTAATAACACCGAAACATCTGAAAGACGAATTATCTAAAATCAAATTAAAGTCAAATATGGAATTCCCTATACCAATTGATGATTATGATTTGATCCACAAATATTTTTCTATATCTAAATTATCAGTAATCTATAATAACGAAATTTTGATATTTGCTATTAAAATTCCTTTAGTACGAGATCAAACTTTCAACTTATATAATTTAATCCCATTACCTTCATCTTTCAATAATTCAAACATTTATTCCTTTATTGATCCTCCATTCCCATACCTGTTGATGGGTACTACCAAGACACAATTTGGCAGATTGAAAGACTTATCTAGTTGTCAGAAACTATTCGAACGAGAATACATTTGTCACCATCCCGTCATCCAATTGACTACAGATCATCCTGTTTGTGAAGTTGTTTTACGTATCCAACCGACTACCCAGATTCCATCTGATTGTCCGACGAAAACAATAAAATCCATCATGGAACTATGGCATCCAATTAGCACTAATCAATGGCTCTACGTGCTAACTCAGTCTACCACCGCCTCGATCAGTTGTTCCAATAGCACAGAAATCTTTGACATAAATTTGAAAGGTGTTGGAATCCTTTCTATGGGAACATCATGCAAGTGTTATACATTTTCCACACTTCTAATAGCCAACACAAATCAGTCATCAACTTTCGCCAATTTCATCCCCGAGATCAATATCACCCAAGATGACTGTTGCATTCACATCCAAGAATATCTCTCATCAAGTGAGATGGAAACGTTAAAATTGGATAACATCAACCTGGACGATCTACGACATGCCCAGCACAAACTCAAACAATTCGATGAAATACTACAGCAGAATCTCAACAAGCCATTTATCGTTCAATACTCCAAATGGTACAACATTGTATTTGGTGTCATTGTGACAATAGTTATACTGGTATTTCTCTATTGTTGCTGTTGTCGATGTTGCGATTGTCGCTGGATTCCAATTATTGGAAGGTTTTGTCCCCGACCAACCAAAATCGCGGACATCTGTATAAATAGCCACAATTACGTCAGTCATAATCAGTTATACCCGCCAGCAATCCAACTCAACGAGATGGAAAGACGAAAAAGTCCACCAAGAACACCAGTCTCATATCGAGACGACTTAGGAGAATGCAGTAACATCAACCTCTTTCCAAGACCTCGCAGTTCTCTTCTTGCACCCAAGAAGTCTCTCAAAGTGTGAACTAGTGACAGTAGACAATTTTAGTTTAATTTTAAGTTTCACTTTTTTATTGTAATTTTAGTTTGAATCTAGTTTTGATCGTTTGTCAACACCCAATCAAAACTCTTAATCGCCGGGATGTTAGATACCTTCCCATATCATAATTTGTTATTGTTAGATGCTTTCCCATATCATAGATTGTTATGTACACGTAAGGGTCAGCTTTGTAATCTTAAGTCCATATTCTTTCCTATCATTATCATTTGCCATTCATATATCAATATTTGGAAACTTAATTAACATCATTACATTCATATCTAAACGTTGAACGATTATGTATTTAAACTCAACCGAACCCAATTATGATATCAAACTTGTTTATTTATTCATTCTCTTCCGACAAAACAATTATGTTATCTGAATGTATAAAATCATAGTTATAACTCATAACAAGTCAGTTCTAATTCAGACACAGTAGTTCATCTCTTGTCTTATACAGAAGTTAGTAAAATATCGAAGGTGTAAATAAAGTTTAGTTAAAACCGATTCACAGAATAAGTTCTTTGTTCCTCAAATAATTGGTTCACAACAATACTTTACAATCTAAGGTAGTGCAGAAACTACCTGCAAAGTGTTTTGGTCCTATATGGACATCGTCTGATAACTACTCATTACTATAATTGATTTCTCAACAATAAACTAAAAAGCATTTCGTCACCATTCGTAGTACCACATGTTATCGGTTATAATTGCACGAGTGCATAAAAATTACCCATAATTTTGCAAGAAAGTGTGATATCTAAAAATTGCAAGAGTTTATTTTTATATTTTGGCGAAAGTGCCCGAGTCCGTAGGCTCTTTTACAAAATATGAAAATAACCGAATGCAATTTGTATAAGATATCACGCTTGAATGCAAAATTATCTGGTCATTTTTATGCACGAATGTAATTCATTGGAATATTTCACGAATAAAGAAATTCTCAAGGAAATGTTATTTTTTGTTCATTTATACTTTCCTCTATAGATTGTATGGAGTACTCACCTAAACGCGAAATGTTTTTCTATTTTTGAAGTCTATCTGACATTTATTTGTGTTGTTTACTGACGTCTAGCGATACGGTTTCAAATGTGTTGTAATGGTGACTTGATACAATGCAATTACCGCTGTAAGTTTTCGATAATTGCATTGCTCTTATGGGACATTTTATATATGAGGAAAATATTCGTTTGAATTTTCACAGTCTATCCCTAGCAGCCATAGTTTCTGGTTGAAATCGAATGAAACTTTCCTTTTTTTTTTCAAATATTCATGTAATTGATGAAGTGATGAACTAGTTTGACATGAAAGTTTGTATGCAACACGGGTATAAAAAATGTAGATGGCCTTGAGTTTTGTGAAATCGTTGCCCTCAGGGCAAAAACATCTACTTCATACCCTTGGTCCATAAAAAACTATCATTGAAATCTATCGAATAGGATCAAAGGGAGTTTGAGTCACCTAGATTCCAACAAAAGATTCTGAGATGTAGTGGACATACATACATACATAAACTCCATACATAAAAGTAAAAGACAAGAGAAGGCCGAATTTGTTCCTTTATATCATGAATTATCACAATGTGAAGTATTTATCTGCCCGAATATATTTAAAAACGAATAGGTATTTACCAAAAATCCTCAGAATAATATTATTGAAGATAGCCTTGCTCTTGATAATAGGGTTATCTCAAGATAATGGAATTGAAGAATAATAACATATCACAAAACAACGAACTCTATCAAAGCATACTTTAATTTATTAGTTGGTTGAGTACTATGAAATATACATACTGCCGAAGGATCTGCATTCGCCATAACTAGAAAAACTCCAGCTATATCCGAATTCGATATCCACATTTTTGATCCGTTGAGGATATAGTCTGATCCGTCTTGTTTGGCTGTCGTTTTCAAGGCAAAGGCGTCTGATCCTGACGAAACTTCGGATAAAGCAAAACTTCCAACCTGAAAACATTATTCGATGTGTTTATACAGTGTGTCCCAGCCCAGGCAATAATATATCTAAAATTAACATTCAAAATCCCGATGCTCATGGAAGCTTGGAAATAAGACGCTAGGTGACCAATTGGTTAAGGCTTTTGCGGCCGAGGTTATTAGTATAACTACTTTTCTTCGGGCTTGAAGGCCGTCGTTCTTTGGAATTTCTTCCTGACGTTTCGCTAGCGCGAGTGGCCAGCTTCTTCAGACGTTTACTCATTTCCGATGACTAAACGTTTCGATTTCTCAAGGCGTATTTATATTCATGCAGATAGTCTGGAGTGTTAATTACTTCTGTCGGGTTCGGGGAATAATCATCATTATTAGTTGCCGCACTACCTGCCGTGATTTCATTAGTTATTCTTGATTCAGAATGGGATTCCAAATTCTGTTTGGACTCAACGCTTCTTCCTTTCTGTTAAAATTGTCCGCATGTTTTTGGATCTCTAATGCCTCCCGTACCAGTCGGCTATGGTAACCCTGGTTGGGAGCAATCAGTTTTGCATTTTCGAACAGAATCCTGTGGTCACCCTCACTCAGTGTGTGTTCCGCCCCCGCCGATTTGTCGGTTTGCCCCAGCCTGCAGTTCCTTTGATGCTCTTTGAGCATTGTACCCATGGATCTTTTCGTGGTACCGATGTAAACTTTCCCACAGGTGGACGGTATGCGATAAATCCCTGCCGCTGAAAAACGGTTTTCAAGCCGACCAAGAAGATCCAACAAATCAGGTCGGCTAAAGACAAAAGAGACCCACTGTCAGCGGCAGGGGTTTATCGCATACCGTGCACCTGTGGGAAGGTTTACATCGGTACCACGAAAAGCCCCATGGGTACAAGGCTCAACGAGCATCAAAGGAGCTGCAGGCTGGGGCAAACCAACAAATCGGCGATGGCGGAACACGCACTGAGTGAGGGTGACCACAAGATTCTCTTCGAAAATGCAAAACTGATTGCCCCCAACCAGGGTTACCATAGCCGACTGGTACGAGAGGCGATAGAGATCCAAAAACATGCGGAAAATTTCAACAGAAAAGAAGCGTTGAGTCTAAACAGAATTTGGAATCCCATTCTGAGGAAATCAAGGATAACTAATGAATTCACGGCAGGTAGTGCGGCAACTAATAATGATGATTATTCCCCGAACCCGACAGAAGTAATAAGTAATTAACACTCCAGACTACCTGCATCAATATAAATACGCCTTGAGAAATCGAAACGTTTAGTCATCGGAGAAGCCTCTGAAGAAGTTGGCCACTCGCGCTAGCGAAACGTCAGGAAAAAATTCCAAAGAACGACGGCCTTCAAGTCCGAAGAAAAGTAGTTATACTAAGACGCTATGTGTTCCTACAAATATATGAGTTGAGAATGAATTAAATTGGACTTTGTCGAAGAATGAAGTTGAAACAGTGGAAAACTAGGCACTGTGGAAAAATTTCATAGGGGATTGACAGATAACCATTCTGTTTGATATTTTTCTCTGAATTAAACAATCCCAGGAATAAATATCGTAGTGGATTATGATATATTTTATACAGAGGGTTGGCTTTTGTTGATAGTAATTCAATGTTTTGTTGTTGTTTCTTGTAAGTGAATTCAAATTTCCTACAATGGACCTTAGGTACTTGCAAATATTAATACTGTCGGGTGGGCTTGCTAAGGCTTAGCAACTGAACCGGGTTCACGTAATTGAAGTAAATATGAACCTGGTTTGTACTTTTTTTTTTCATATGTAGATTCATACGAAAGGGAAGCCCTGTAATTTTCAAAGAACACCGCTTGAATCAAGGGACAGGAGATACGAATTAAAATTCACTTTAAATTTTTGAAGTGTGTAAGCCTCAGGAAAAACTTTATGCAATTCCTTTTTTTCCTTCCAAAAGTTGTCAGCTTTCATGCATACGTTGAAGTATTAAATCTCATCACTTTTTGCCTATTAAGTGTTATGTATTAGGTTATAGGAGGTATATATGACTTACCGTATCTTTAGCTAATCGTGGCAAGTACTTTTCTTTCTGTTCTCTAGTTCCTAATTTTATTATCACAGAATTTATGAGTGTGTTTTGTATATCAACTGCTACGGAAACGGCAGGATCGACTTTGGCTATTTCCTCTATAGTCACGATGGTAGTCATAAAGTTGCATCCCGCTCCGCCGTATTCTGGATCTATTTCTATGCCAAATAACTAAAAGCAAACCGTCATAAAAGAATAATTCCCATTCAATACATGTACTTTCAAATTTGATAGGGCTGCTTGATGAACGTTTAGACAAAGCATTCAGTTGAATTCCATCTGTGTAGATCTTTTTAACAATAACATTACATGGACTGTTCTTGTTCCCTAGTAGCATGTGGAGAAGTGCACTTTTTTCAATATGATATCTCGTGTGGAAAGTAGCTAGCGCTTACTACACCAGTGCAGTATATTGTGCAAAGATCAAGTAAAAAACCATTACTTGAGAGTTGCATACGCTATTTTCCCTACACCCGATAAATAAACTTACATTGTAATACATCATTTCGAAGCTTCTGACGAATACTTTACAACCCTAGAATATGAAGTCAATATCTTCACCCACTACAAAATGGCGGAACATTTAATAATTATCTGAATACATCGACGTTTGACTTCATACTTTGAGAAAATGAGGTAAGTTCAACTCAGGAGATGCTCGAAATGTTTGCCTTGAAATTCTTGACATAAGAACAGCCTATCCGATATTTTCGAGCACAGTAACGTCGATATTTCTACGAATATTTATAATTCTCTGGCGTATATCCAATATTGAAACAGTTTCAGTTTCGTACAACTTTTGCTGAAGGTGTCAAATCTGGCGAGCGGGCTGGCCAAATTGTAGGACCTCGATGGCCAATCCAAGGACCATGGAAAGTATTATAAAAATAGTTTCACACTTGTCTGGAGCAATGAGGTGGTGCTCCATCTTCTTGGAATGATAATATCCATATCGAATTATTTAGGATTCACTTCGACGATTTCGGTGATTAGATGATCAACAGTAGTTTCCAGCATTTTCAAATACAGTTCTCCTGTTGAATTTTGTTCAACTGACCATTTTGGAGATAGTTCACGTGATACCTATCTACTTGTAAAATTAAATGAGAATATTTGAACTGAACAATGATGTTCGTTGTCGTACTGACCTTTTTTTTTTCATGAACAGAAAATAACCTATCAAACCTTATCGGTTTGTTGGGATTGCCTTATGGCAGAGAAACGAATATTCGCAGAAATATCGATGTTAATGTGTTTGTATTCAGGTGACTATGAAATGTTACGCCAGGGGCCTGTTTCAATAAGCGAATACTAGTGGTAAAATACTACTGCGGCAGTTGTAAATTACCATTGCGACAAAATTGGGTTTCTACAAGTTACACCTGTAAATTATGAGTGACAAGTTTACCAGTCCAATTCTACAACTGTTTTTTATACGAATTACGGGTGTGCTGTTTCAGCAATATTCACAAGTATGGGAGTAACGCTGGTAAATGCCGTTTGTGACAAGTTTGCGTTTCTAAAAGCTAAACTTGTAAGTGAGGACTGACATGTATACGTGTTCGATCTTACAAGTGTTTTTTCATCTAATCACATCGTTGCTGTTTCTACAAATTCCAATGTATGAGAATTACTAGTAATTTATCAGTATAATTCGACCAACGTAGAGGGCATGGTCAACGTTGAATATTGTTGATTGAATATTTGCTATAATAGAAAATATGTGGTCCAGTGATTCAAAGGAGAACACCATATCAACATCTGTATGGCTCGAATGAATGAGGGCATATAGATTTATTTGAACCCGTGATGAATCCAAACTTGTTTGTCATACTAGTTCGTTATTGCATCAACAATATGAATATTTGAAAATATCGGAAATTTCATTCAACTTCAACTAGTTACTATGGTTGCTGGAGAAACAAACAATGAAAACTTTGACATGTGGAATTTCTCTTGTGGCCATCATGCCCGCACGGGCCATAAAGTGCACTTTATGAACGCACCGTCCGTAAAGTGCACTTTGAGGCCGTGTTGTATGTTCACTATTGCAAAGATAAAATGGTTTATTTCTGTTGTTAACCTGTTTATTTTTACGTTTTAGAATTCACAAGTTATAATAAGATATATTACACCGCTGTTATCAAAGAAAGTATCAGCCTTAACTCCACTTTCGCTCCATTTGTAGGATTTCCAGTTTTTTTTTGAATTTTTTTGTATATCTACTTGAAGTTCCAGTTTATTTTTCTTCGAAGTTTCTGATTCCATATACATATCTTGCTGAACACTGTTTTCAGTAATCCATCTATGTGGTCTCGAAACTGCACCCCTACATCTTTGTTTTTAATATCGAGGTAACTGAACGTCACTATACAACCGATATTGCAAGAAATATTTTCATTCACTTGCTCTACAACATCATTATTTGCAATCATTTGTTGGGATACAACAAACTCGTGAATTTCCTTCCACTTCTCGCTTTTGTCTCGTTATGTCAACTTGGCACTAAAAGCACCAAAGAGAACATATTTATTTTGAATAAGGGAATGGAAACTTTCAGAAGAGACATTGTTTTTGGCTTAATTCGCTGAAATTTCAAGAAACATGCAAATCACACACTCTTTGTTCCAGGTACTCCATGTTAAATATGGTAATTAAACTCAAGAGAGAATTTACCAAATTTCACGTTCAATATTAAAAACAAAAATGATGAATTTCTCGATATGTATTCAATAACAAATGTTCTTTCATGTTAACTTCTGGGTTTTTCCCAAACGCCAGTAAAACAATTGTGTACCTACCTAACACGTGCGCACGCGATTGCTGGCCGAACTCCGCTAAAGCGTCGTTCTGCCATCTGCAATCGCGTGCGGACAAGTATCACTTTCCGCACTTGTTAGGTAAACTACTATTTCGTCACCATCAGTTTTTCGCGTACGGTTGTTTCATATGACGTCACATCAGCATGGAACGTTCAATTGGAGAGTTCAGACAAATACAGAGGTTTTGTTGGAACTAATGATGTTGATATACTTCAATTAAAGAGAAGCGATAAGCCGTATTTTCTCACCACTAGTCATATGGGATCTACTCTACTGACAACTGTTTATCCCATCCCCTCAAGAAACTGACTATGGACCGCCCTTCCTTAATGTTAATTCTCTGTATATGCACGAAATTTTTCACTTGTATGTCTACAACTGTACAAAATTTTATTATGAAACAAGAAATATTGGCATTTGTCACCAGTTATTTCTACACTGGTAACTTGTCGTCTATTCGCTTGTAGCTATTTAGTTCTGTGAAACAGAAACAACTAGTTCTTCTGACTAGTCGTCGTGACACTTGTAACTTGTCACTTATATAGTTGTAATGTTATTGAAACAACATACTTGTCGAGTAGTTATTACTTGAAACAGAAATTACTAGTCCTTGTCACTTGTTGCTATTGAACTTGTAACTAGTCGCTTGTTCACTGGTAATTTTCTTGAAACAGGCCCCAGGCAGGTAGATATAGATGATAAATCGATCATTAACCATATAGCAGGTTGATTTTAATCAACAAATACCACTATCGCTATCTTGGAAACTACGAATTCCACAAGATTGGTTGAATTAGACAAAAAATAATTTTTGAGACCGTGAATATAACCAATCATTGATCATGTCATGTTCGGTAAAATCAATTTTCGATGCGAAGTTTTCTTCATTGATTTCCAGCTAGGTTTTCTTGCCTTCTTTTGATTATCATGAAATTATTTAGGATTCGTTTATATCCCACTGGATTTTCATGTTTTCATTCTTTTTTTTTCTTCCATTCACTGACCTAACTTGATCACCTTATATACATAAAACATATAAAAAATAACATCATCGTGAAATACTGGCTGATTCAGCAGGTCAAACAAGTATAAAAAAGTCAATATGATAAAATTAGTATTCAAGAAGAAACTTATCCACAGAGTAGTATACTTTTAGCAATAAAAAAATCTTGAGTTTCATATTGAAGACATTGATATTTGAGGATTTAATGTCCCCAGTAAGCTTAATATATAGCTTAACCTCACAACACATGGGGTGATTCTTTGATATTGCCAATCTACTATAGGGCTGATGTAGGTGAGAATTATTTCTGATGAAATGTACATGAATTTGTTCATTTCTAGAAATAGTTGAAATATTATTTTTTATATATATATCAGAGTTTGGTAGATATACAAACTAGGCAATGTTAATAAACCATAACGAATGAATAATGGTCTGCAAGGTTTACTTGAAGGTGCACCAGCCAGAATTCTCATTACCTTTTTTTAAATAACAAAAACTTCATCAGCTTTGGCCGATGAGCCCAATTGTTCAAGACCATAGGAAATTACCGACTGAATTAAACTGGTATAAAAGCTTGAGAACATGAAAAGAGACTGTTTTTTTTAACCGACGAAATAAATATGTTTACTGAGCTTCTATTTGACACTATCGACATGGAAATTCCAGGTAAGTTCATTATCAATATCAACACTTAAGAATTTAGTTCAATTATCTCGATGTAAAGTTTCATTATTTAATCTCACCAAATAGCTTTTATCAATAGTTATATTTTTAGTGACTAGAACTCAGTCAACTTTTGCTATATTCAAAAACATCGTTGGACTCACCGTTTCTGACAGCAATAGTCGTACCTAACAACTAAAAAAATTGGCCACTATTTCCGAAAAACTCGAAAAATAAATTGGGCAAACATAAAAATGATTTGAGTACATACGCCGTTTTCGAAACACATTTTAGTGACAGAATCTTTGACCCTTCCATCTTTTTCCATTTCTCTAATGTGGGGAGTGATCTGCTCTTTCGCTAATCGGGCAACTGCAATAAAAAAGCGGGAAATAAATGAGTTATAGAGTAGGTACCAGGTAAATTGGGTGGTTGCATATGTACACACCTATTGTATAGTTATATAGATAATGTAAAAGGTTTTTTTCAGGGTCTATTGCCCTACATAGAAGAAGGCTTCTAGTGATGTCATCACATGCAGTTAGTAAAATACAGGATGCGACACTGAAAACGAGACATAGTTGGAGTTACTAGAACCCGTCGATTTCTATTACTAGAGGGAAATGTTTTGAAGATATTTTCAACCTTGTCACTTCTATGGTAGGGTGGAATCCAACCCTTAAATATTAAATGGGATCAGGAATCAAGCGATACCTTATTTGAAAGGTCATCCATTTCTCTTTTCATCTCGTACATGTTGGATATGATGCAATAAATACAAAAAAAGGTTTATAGGCAAAATTTTCCAAAAACGAAAATTATATATGCTTCATTTCACTTTAGGAACTAGAGTTGTCTATCGTCTATGACCACGAATTGCTTGTTAGTTAAAAATTCCGAGACAGTGGGGGAACTTGAGAACTGACAATGAATCAAATATTTTTTTAACATTTCGTTGAGACTGGTCCCAACTACCTATACATAGTTGTTTGATGGGCTGTCACCTATCAAAAAAGATTCAGAACACGGGGTGCACTGAACGCAGGAACAGTGGTAACTCTTTTGCAATGGCCAATAACCCGGAAACCGTGCCGTAACTTTCAAATTAATTTATCAAATATTTGTTCAAGTCCTCTAGTGTATTGAGGTTCATATGGGATTGCTATAAACTTTTTACTACTCTCATATTACTGAGCAGTTAAAGATTTTTGAAGTGTTTCCATAAATTTAAATCTAATTATCTTATCAATTATCTCTGGGTTGGAACCGTTCACTCCAGCTACGTACCTCATCACTCCCCTTTCATTGTCGTACTTATTTTTTAATGGAAAAGTTATTGATCTATGAACAAGAAATTGAAGTGCTGCCATTTTATGTTGGGGACAATGAATCGAGTCGTTGGGAATGTACCTAAGCGTGGTCCTGTCTTTCCTATAAAAATGTCAAAATATTTTTCATTCTGTTCGTTCCTTATGACCAATATATCTAAAAAATGTAACTGTTGTTCTTTTTGTACTTCTCACGTGAATTTCACCGTTCATTAGCAGAAAACCAGACAGAATATATCTACTGGGAAGATATACTACATTTTCATCCTAGAACGATTATTACACTCTCAACGTAACCGCTGCTACCTATTTATAATTAACATCCTGCTATTTATTCCATTTTATTGTATATGTGTCCACCTCAAATGTGTTTTTTAGCTATAGTTTGGTTTTTCATCGGGAAAACAACTGGCCTTGTTAATAATGGGGCGAAATTTCATATTTCTGTTCATTATCGGTCCAACAAATGGTGGTTACTTGAAAAAAGTATAAACCCAAGAATATTTTGTAATTATATGCTCATTTTAGCGATTCGCAAGAGTTTCGCTATGAAATCATCTTTCGAACAATTCGTTCAGGCCAGTCCTGAATCTACCTACACAGTAGGTTTTGGCTGGCACCTGACAGAAAACAACTAATTCCCTAGCTAATACCACGAAGGGTATTGAATTATATCCGACCGGTGTCCGTGCAGGTTTCTCCACAGAAGAAAATCCTGCATTTGCTTTTGGCGATACTACGGTGGCTATATACTGATGTTTTCACTCCACATAAAAGATTGTCAGCAAATCAGACGACCGATCTGGCCTACTTGATCAAGAATTGATGACGTAGACCGTAGTAATAACTCTAAATATTCGCCAGGTATCGTCACTCTCGCAGTTGAGATGACAGTCATGTGCACAGCCTGTGTTGCCAAGTGGCTATGTCGTTGCGAATTCTGGCCTGTGTGCTGGAAAAATTAGTTGATTGTTGATATTTTCATTCGAGAAATATAATATTGTGATCTCAACTCAAAGAAGTAGTATCACAATCTAGCCGAATATTATTCACGTTAATGCGTGTGAGCGAATAGGAGTGAGAATTGTGATCAAATTTTATGGATATGTGAAGTGAGAGAATGCCATTTTTTCTTGTGAGTGAAATCATTCTTTTTTATAATCTTCTGGGTTGAACTGAAAAATATTTGAAACGCATATCACTGCATTTAAAGAATATTCAGAACGCGTGCACACTCTAGAATGTTGTTGCCAGCAAACTTCTCTTGTGTTTTTTTTATGATCTCTACGAAATTTTCAAATGGTTATTGAATATACTAGAACGTGAGATTATTCTTGGAGGTAGATCATTGAAGATGAAGTTCGTTTTCATCAGCCTCAGAATAATCTCGCGTTCTATTCTCTGTTCTAACCAAAAGTGATCTGTATTATTGGCAACAACGTTTTCCATAGATCGAGTGATCTCGAAAATTTTTAGGAATTTCAACCACAAGCGCATCCTTAGGCGTAATTTTGAACAACTACACCCTGTGTACAGTTTTGTCTGAAACAATATTGCAACACTGAAAGCACCAGTAAACAGTAATCTTAGGCGATACAAATGAAGAAATTGATTTTCAATTATAGGGACGGACACACTTGCAGACCAGTTTCGGGCTATTTGGCCACTACTCAGTATCAACATAAAGTCGATGACTTCCCACAACTAAAAATCAAAAACTTTCATAATATCAAGCCCCGACCAGAGCTGATGGCAACAACACGAAGTCATTGCGCCATCTACCCATGGACGAGAGGTACTTCAAAAAAAACGAATTCGCCCATTACTTCTGCTAGGATAATGTAGAAACATTCGAAATAGTCGATGGGCACACTTGAAGACTGGCGTTGAATCAAATCATCTACCTACACAGTAGGTTTTGGCTGGCACCTGTCATAAAACAACTTCTCCCCTGGCTAATACCACGAAGGGCATTTAATTATATCCGGCCGGTGCCATCAGTGCAGGTTTTTTCACAGAAGAAAATCCTGGATATAATTCAATGCCCTTCGTGGTATTAGCCTGGGGAGTAGTTGTTTTCTGATAGGTGCCAGACAAAATCTACTGTGTAGGCAGATTTGAGACTGGCCCGAACGAATTGTTCGAAAGATGATTTGTTTGATTTAATGCCAGTCTTCAAGTATGCCCATCGACTATTTCGAAAGTTTCGGTATGCTTTATTGATCCCCGTTCTAACTTGAATGATTTTCCTGAATATTTTGAATACATTATTCCTAAGTACCTATACCTGTTTGAATCGTTAAAACAATATTCACGAAATATGAGAATTGGGTTAAATGTCAATCCAACAAACATAATTTATGGCAGGTACTCATTAATTCAAATCGATTCAATAAATTAGACGAGGTAGAAGTAGTACAAACTTTTTTGAATTACGAATAGAGGGTCATTAATTTGACCAAATGGTGTTTTGCTGTTTGATTTAATATGATGTACAATTTTGGTGGCAGGCAAATTTTGATTGTGCAACTGATATAAAAAATCTCATTCATGTAGACCCCTTAGAATACCCTTGTGTGTCCGTCTATGGTCAAAAATCACCTGACGCATCAAGAGAATGAATGACGTGAATCATTTCAAACGCATATCCGCGTATTCAGTTTCACACAAACAAATTCAATAGCCCAAACTCCAGTGTATTTTTTTTCGTTTGTTAATTGTTCCTCAGAAACTCTTGGATGATTGACATGCCAACCACTCCAGTATCGGAACTATTTTCCGAACTTAGCTCTAAGCTTAGGTATACAATACTTGGAACTATGCACCTACCTGTTTGTTTCATGACCCTCTCGTCATCAGTTAAATGTGTCAAGGGAACATGTACAGTTGTGTTCATTAATTCTTGCTCAAATTGACTGTGTTGCTGTCCAATCGCTGTTCTGCTAAAGTGGCGAACAGTATTCTTCAAATTCCTCATGGTCACCTGTCATAAATAAAGATGAATTAGTATAGTATGAATAAGTAGTATAGCATAAAATGGGTGATTATTTCAAACGAACCTTCCTTGTTAATTTATTCATGATGTAGAGTTTGTTTCCCTCGATCGGCAAGCGCGTGAATGCAGTATATATACTGGTGAGTTGGTGAGCAGCTTGACCCTCTCAGTGCGATCTAAATATTAATGAGTATCATTAGTATTCCATCAAAGACATATATAATTATGAATTCTTTTTTTGTTTATAGTTTTAGATAAGACTCGTTTATCTACAGCACATATAAAACTAATAAAATTTATATCGCAACTCTGGCGTAGCAGTCATTCCATGAAAAAGGATAGTTTGGAAGAAAGACAGAGATAATAATTGTTTCTTTGGTCAGCAGTGGCTCTCAGGAATGAAATGTTTGTGAAAATTGTATGCATATATACACTCGAGGGACGCACAGTTCAATTTTTTTTCACAAAGTGGGTGTGCTTATTTTCCACGTTACAGAAACTGGCGATTGCGCAGAAACTTCCTAAAATGAACATGCCGGAATGAATGAATTGGCAACACTTAATTCCTGGGGCGGAGTTATAGGGGTAAATGATAGTTATCCAAGGCGAATTATTCTCTCTGAATCAAACTTTGATTAACTGTTCATGTTGAATGATCGTGGTGAGCTCTGTAAGTTTATGTGAGCTAGCGGATCTCCGAAGTAGTTTTTAGTATTCCTTCAAAGCTGTAAATGACAATGTTATAATTATCTACTAATTGATCTTTCTAATGCGATGACGCTAGACGATTATCTTGCTCCGAAAACTCAAAAACAACCCAGTTACATCGCAGGTACGTCGCTGCGATATCACGGCGGGCCATGTGATGTCCAAAACTTTTTGGGGGGCTTGCATTTACGCCGCTCACATATCGCGATGTCCCATCTAGATGTGACTGCGTCGTTTGTTGCTTTGTCATTTATTATAGTAGTAAGTAGTAGTAGCAAATGTAGTTTATGGTAATATGTACTGAAAGTTATCGACAGCCAAGTAGCAATTAAGGCGCTCAGCTTATTTCAAACCTACTTAAGATTGGTGGCGCCAGGTAGCTGTCTGAGCGCACTCAAGGAGCTGAGTACCCAAAATGGGGTTACTCTCATGGGTACCCGGACATGAGGGTCACAAGGACAACAGAGGGGACGATGCTCTAGCCCGTGAAGAGGCATCTGAGGCTATGATCTGCCCAGAACCCTTCTGCGGGGTAGCGAAAGCAAGTATAAAGACATCCATAAATTAATGGATGCAAAACGAATCGGAAGATTGGTGGAATAAGCTCCCTGGAATGAGGCAGGCGAGAGTTCATAAAGGAACCAGCGCCCAGATTCACGGAAGACCTGCTGAACCACAACCGTAAGGTTGTAAGGGTAGTGGTGGGTCTACTAACGGGGCATAGCCGGCTCAGAAAACATGTGAGCAATATTGGTCTGACAGAAGAAACCCAATGCAGGTTCTGCCAAGAAGAGGAAGAAACCGCACTTCATGTGCTCTGTGAATGCGAAGCGATAGCAAGGCTGCGTCACGCAAGATGTGGAGAGGAGAAACCAGAAGCTGCTAGCTATATGAAGGGGTCAGTGTCAAGGCCATGGAGTCTCATCAAAGAGATCAAGCTAGACAACGAGCTCTAACAGCCAAGGAGCATCACAATAGATTTGAAAAGGTCGGAGTGAATCAGGCCATGTGCCAGCTCTCCGATAATCTAATCTAAAAGGTCATCGACTTCTCTCAAAGTCCTTCAGCAAGTAGGCTTCTTAGTAAATCCCAGGAGCAGCATGGTTCTTCGCGGACCCGTCAACTATAAAACGTATCAGGAGTCATTCACCAACACGACACAGAAATTCTTCCATAGAAAAATTTCTGCCCCGTTGGTGAATCGAACCCGGGGGACCTTCAAGTCGACAAGCGGGTGTGTAACCACACCACCAATTCCCTCGCCCATTTATTTTTTAGATCGTGGGTATATCTGACAGACGACAGTAAATGATAGTTGTCTGCTGGACAGACAAACGGATCTACAAATGCTTATTGTGCATTTGTGTCATTTCAAAATAGTTTTTCTCGATAATAACTCAATTTTGAACGATTGTGATGTTTCAATCCATCGATTCCGTTCTATTGTCCACAATAGAAAAAAAATTAACCCTCTTGCTGTTAAGAGACGTGAATTGTGAATTCAAGCAACTAGAAGAGCAGATTTAAGTACTGGTTGAAATGGGCAACGGTGTATTCATGCATTATGTATCTCAGAATTGCAATTATAGTCTCATTAAACTTCTATTGTTGTTTATGGAAACACGATTTATTGTTTGTCTAGCAGGCTGATGCATGTGACGTCACATGTCCGCGGTCTATTGTGAATTATTTTGTCGATACTCTTCGAATCAGTTTTGAGTGAAGACTGAACTGGTTAATGGAAAAGAGCCAAGTGTGTGAAAGAGTGGTTGAAAAATTTTGTACCTATGGAAAATAGTATATTACACACCGAGGTGGGAAGTGAGTCATTCCTGTCGTGAGATCAGTTAGTTATGATCTCGAGACAGGAATGAAACTTCCGACCGAGGTTTGTATACTATTTTATTTACAACCATCAATCATATTTCGATTAAAATTAATGAATCTCTGTTTCTTTCTGACCATATCTGAAATATTACATTCAACGACAAATTACTAAGAACGCGGTTTTCTCAGAATAATCAAGTAGATATATTTTTACCGTGACTTCGGGGTATACAATTGTCACCAGTATAAATAAATGTCAGATAAAGTCAATAAATGATAGATGAAGTCTAGAATAGATGGAATGAGGGCGGGAAGTAGAGGTGTGTAATGTGACACTTCCCAACCTTCAATGACGTTAGTATGGCAGCATTACATATATGGTTGTAAATAAACTAAATTATAAATAAATATTTTACTTGCGATTTCCTTATTGTTTGTGATCTTTTCTAACGTTTTTATCCACAATCAGCTTCGTCAGCCCCTTACTGCGTACTGTGCTATATTTGGCACCTCTTATACAAACGTTATTTACCAAGTCCCCATATTTACTGGGGTTATCACTTCTCATAGTCTGTTCAACATGTGAAAGCGCCCGTACGAGCTATATTTCTCATGGAATATTTTGAGTTTGTTCGATCAAATTGTTTGGAAAAAAATATTGACGCGCCAGCAATTGCTGTAGTTTTATATTCCGTTTCAGGTGGATCCTAGGCGGTTCTATGGAACAATATATAATTTTAATTTTTAAAGAGTTACAGAAACATTAAATGGAAATTGACTTATCTTCTCACTCAAGCCTTTTGGCATATGCTGAGAAAAAGTGATTCTCAAACTAAATAACAAAAGGCTCGAGTGTCGGACATGGTCATCCAATTAATATTAATTATTGTAATTCATATAACGAGGAGCTGACAGAAATTCTGGAAATCTTCACAATTTTCCCATACGAGCCTTTCTGCATACGTTTGGAAAAAGTGATTCCAAGAGTATATAAGAAAAGTTTTGTGTGTCACACATGGATTTTATGCATACAAGAGCTGCAAAATATTATAGAAATGTTTATATATAGATTATCATTGACATTGTTCTCACTGGTTGATAATCGTATTATCATTCGGTTATCATTCTTATAATATTTATAGGTATATCTCATATATACCTTCGATCCATTCGTTCTAAGGAAAAAATCTAAAATATTCAGAATGCTCCCATGTGTGATGTTTGTTGCCTACCCACTGAATACACCGAGCTCATGATGTTGATATCCGTTAAAGAAAATAATATGAAATTGTATTCGTTGTAAGTATAGTTGGTATTCAAAGGATACTATGACCAAAGAAGTTTTACGTTTAACGAACAAGAAGCGACATTTGCCGCTACACAGCCGCTAATCCTGTGGTCCCCACCACTATAATTTCATGACCTCCACACTATTTTTCTTGCACTACGCAAGACTACCAGCAAAAAACAGTAAGCCAGTAAACTACTTGAGAAGAAACACCAGTACTTGTTTGTTTCTATTACTGACCGACTGCCGAATGCCGACATTGCTGGTAGACATGCGCATTCAGTGTGTATTTGTCGAATTTGTGAGATATGCGCTTCTTGTTCGTCATACGTAAATATTCTTTGCTATGACACTCAACACTCAATTGTATTTATAGTCAAATAGAGGTTGACCTTCAATAGATTCTCATTGTGATCTCGATTCTTCCTGGTGAACTGAGATGTGAATATTCAGATTTATATATTTAGATAAATATACACAGATTGGATTGAACTGTTTGATATTTAATGAAAGTATACATACCAACAAAAAATATCACAAACCGCAAAACGCGTTTAGCTATACAATAGCAGAATAAAAATGAATATGTATTTACATATATATGTATATACACTTCCACTTATATATATATATATATATATATATATATATATATATATATATATATATATATATATATATATATATATATATATATATATATATATATATATATCCTTTTTTATTAATTTTATATCAATACTTACATAGATGTTAAAATGGTTTAGATTTCCAAAAAAACAGTTTTGACATAAACATGTTTCGAATTTACTTCGTCCCCATTCACATCATGCTCAAAATCAATATATGATTTATTTGTTATAACATTTACCAATTGGAATAACAAAGCAACCATTTTTCAGATCTACTTGGCAAAACTTTTTGTTATAGTCTATCTATGTTTGGAAATTTTCTAGCTTGAAATATTCATTACGAATGAATGAACAGTCAGTTCTGTGTTCAGCAACAATGCTGAATACATTTTCCAATCTCTGACCAGTTTTGGTGATTTGGTTTGTATATCGGAGGTATGAAACCATGACTTCCATCATGTTGAAGGAGGAATGGTGTTTTCACTCCATATAAAAGATTGTCAGCAAATCAGACGACCGATCTGCCCCTAGATTCTATTTCACGAATTCGATTGTCGAGTAGCTCAGACTGTGACTGTAGAATGCTCTGTACCGAAAATATACGCATATTCTAAACAATTCGATAATCGAGTTCGTGAAATAGAATCTGGGCTCTGGTCTACTTGATCAAGAATTGATGACGTAGACCGTAGTAATAACTCAAAAAATTCGCCAGGTATCGTCACTCTCGCAGTTGAGATGACAGTCATGTGCACGTCCTGTGTTGCCAAGTGGCTACGTCTTTGCGAATTCTGGTTTATGTGCTGAGAAAATTAGTTGAATGTTGATATTATCATTTGAGCAATATAACATTGTGATCTCAATTCAAAAGCTCGGTTTAGAAGTAGTATCACAATTCAGCTGAATATTACTCACGTTAATGCGTATAAGCGAATAGGAGTAAGAATTGTGATCCAATTTTATGGATATATGAATGGAGAAAATGTAATTTTTTCTGGCGAGTGATTTCATTATTATTTTTCATAATCTGGGTTGAACTGAAAATATCTAAAACATATATCACTACTTTTATAAAATATTCAGAACTCGTGCACTCTCTAGAATGCTGTTGCCAGCAAACTTTCTCTTATGTTTTTTTATGATCACTACGAAATTTCAAAATGGTTATTGAATATACTAGAACGTGAGATTATTCTTAGAGGTAGGTCAATGAAGATGAAGTTCCATGGATCGAGTGATCTCGAAAATTTTTAGGAATTTCAACCACAAGCGCACCCTTAAGGCGTAATTTTGAACAACTACACCCTATCTACAGGACTGTCTGAAACAAATATCGCAACACTGAAAGCAGCATTACATCAGTTGTCATATTATTTGAAAATTCTTACAGCAACTTTGGGTCTATCACTCACCTTGAAAAAGTGAACACTCCTGAAACTGATATTATTTGCACTCGACGCACGTCAGATAAATTGATACTGGATACGATATAAAGATTAGGGTTAGACTAAGATAGTTCGACTACCTACAAAGTTATTTGGTCTTATATGGACTTTGTTTATTTCTACTACATATTCCTATTAATCTCAACAATAAACTGAAAAGAATAAGTAGTAGTAATACACGAAGTCCACATCGTATCAAATACTTTGCAAGTAGTTGTTGCACTACCTAATTAGATTGGAAAGTATATAAATAGTCTATGTACAAAGTAAACAGCTAACACTAATAACACAATGTAATTAATTTTTACAGAATTCGCCTTGAAAAGATAGTGTTCGGCGATTTTTTATCATTTAGCATTCAACAAAATCGAGGAATTCGTTTGCAACTCGTAAACAACGAAAGCCAAATGATCGATTGCATTTATTCACAAAAAATTATATCACAATAGCTCGAAAGGAAGAAAACTATTGAACTTTGACTCTTGTTGACCTTTCAAACGCGAATTAAATCAGCAGATTACTATTATTTCAATGTCATTATTTTGTGGTGGGTGATTTTTTTTTTCTAATTCTTTCGGGTTCTTAACCTCCACTATCTAATAAAATAAGAATTAATATTGGAATCTATACAAGTGTAGAAGGGCAGATTTTCAAACTACCCCGAGAACAAAATGGTTAAGGTTTTCGCGGCCGAGGTTTTCAGTAATAGGTAGGTACTACTTTTCTTCGGGTTTGAAGAAGTTTGAAGGAATTTCTTCCTGACGTTTCGCTAGCGCGAGTGGCTGGCTTTTTCAGAGGCTCACTCACATCTTGACTATTTTTCGGATGACTGGATATTTCGATTACGTAAGGAGTATTTATATTGATGCAGGTAGTCTATAGTGGTAATTACTCGGATTCGGAGAATAATCATCAGTATCAGTTGCCCGCGCTATCTGCCGTGATTTTATTAATTATTCTTGACTTTCTCAGAATGGGATTCCAAATTCTATTGATACTCAACGCTTTCTTTTCTGTTGAAATCGTCCGTGTGTCCACAGGATTCTGTTTGAAAATGTGAAATTGATTGCCCCCCCCCCACAACCAGGGTCACCATAGCCAACTGGTACGGAAGGCGCATAGAGATCCACAAACACAAACAAGAATCTGATAAGAGAAATGTTCCTCATTGATTTGGTTGCATGATAATTTCAATGAATTGTATTCAGAATTTCCAACTGTTGCTTTTGTTGGTCAAAATTTGAATTTAGACCAATCAGAAAGCTATCGAATCGTCGTACGATCAGATTTCGGACCTGTCTGAATTCAGCCTTTTTTTACTCTGTGTGAACCGGAAAGCGGAAAAAGCAGTGTCCGGATAACTAACTCCAGGCAGATCATTGAAAGATTTATTTCAAAACGAAAATCTGCACATCGGGCCAAATTTATTTAAAATTTGGGGCGTCCCAGAGAGCATGCTCGTTCCTTACTGCCCTCTGCGAACACGAACCCGAACGACAATTTGGAAGCATCTAAGCTGGCAACATTGAAATTGAAAAATGATGTTTAATTTGTCATTGTCAAATTCAAATGTCAATAGTTGCTGATCTGTGAATTAGGCGAACGTTTCTTTCTTTTTGATTGTAGAGGTGTAGTGGTTGGTAAGTCTATGTGAATGAATAAATCTTGAATCATCGTCTTCAACTGAAATATTTGATAATCAAGTAGATTTGCATCAGTCAAATAATTCAATAATCAGATTATTTGTGCTCATATATTTGTGAAATAGTCGATATTCAGTTAAAATACTTGCAGTTGTAAACATAACCTTTTGGTATTGTATATTATAAATTTTTTGTAGGTAAGCAAAAATGAAATTCAATAAACTAGTAACTGCTTCGAGAAGCAAAAACCGGAAAAGGCATTTCACGGCTCCTTCTCACATCAAGAGAGTTCTTATGTCAGCCCCCTTGTCTAAAGAACTTAGGCAAAAATATAATGTCTGCACCATGCCTATTCGCAAAGACGATGAAGTGCAGGTATAGTTGGGATGTTATGATAATTGGCAAAATTTTGTTAAAGTTCTTGTTATAGGTTGTAAGGGGACACTACAAAGGACAGCAAGTTGGAAAGGTTGTTCAAGTGTACAGGAAAAAGTTTGTCATATATATTGAGAGAATTCAAAGAGAAAAAGCCAATGGAGCCAGTGTATATGTTGGAATCCATCCATCCAAGGTTAGTACTTGCGCTATTTAAATCAATTTGAGTGTTGCTCAGCTTTCATATTGTTGAAACATTTGATCGAATTTGAGTACTTGTCCCATAGAAATGGCAGCAGTCACAGAATTATTATACCACTCTTTTACAATCTGTCTCCAAAAGTACTAATTGATGAACATTATCTACAAAAAGAACTGAATTTTTCCTTAGTGAGTTCATTACTGATTAAGAAATGTTACTGCTGCCTAGTCTATAAAGGAAAGGGTTATATTATTAATATTCATGGGCAGAGGTATATAAACCGAAATTGATGCTATAAAAAATACTGATGAGAAATTTTTTTGTAATTATCCAATAAGAGTATTTTTTATATTGTATTTAATACATGCATTTTGACTATAGACTACATTTTATCTTTCTGTTGTATAGTCCATCTTTATCTATTTTAACATTATCCTATTATTATGAGTTTATTTTTTCATGATGAACCAAACCATTCGTAGACTGTAGTATGAACCTAACGGTGTTACAGGTTTCTAAAGTTTTTTTAGAAATTTTAGTGATGCTGTTTTGTTTCTATTGCACCCTGGTGAAAAATTTGGCACTGATAATGCCTTCTTTAAGAATTTGTTCTTAATTTGTGAACTCAAGTCACTGAGAAAAGTTCTTCTTAGGTTGTTATTGTGAAACTCAAAATGGACAAAGATAGGAAGAAGATCATTGACCGTAGAGCAAAGGGACGATTGGCTGCTCTAGGAAAAGACAAGGGCAAATACACAGAAGAATCCGCTGCATCTGCTGTGGAGACATCTTAGTGTAGTCGTGTTTTGTATGTAATAAAAAAATAAAAACACTGTCTTGTTTCTGTTAAATTCTCCTTATACATTGTGATCTAGCCAGTACTCTGCCGAAAATAGAGAGATGGAGATATATATTTTTTTGAAAATGCAAGTGTAGTGCTCTCTACCTTTCTATGAATCCTTCCTTGTCTTAATTGTTGAAAATGTGGTTCTAGAATCCATGATCATGTGAGAGTTCTCAAAATAATGAAAAAAGTTCGTTGGCATTTTGTTTAACAGTTCAATGGAAATGGTTATAGTAAATGTGCAAATTATTTTGAAAATTACCTGAGGAAGGAACAGTGGGAAATCATTTGACTTGAATTTACTAGTTTAGACATGATGGAGGATTGAAACATTTTTAATAGTGATGTTGGCTTCCCACAGGTAAAAGTAATGTTCTGAGTAACTATTACAGATAATTTCCATGGATTAGCACAAAGCTATTTTGGTGCACATTATTTTGTTCAGTCTTCTGATGGTGTATCAATTTTGTAAACCCATTATTGTTCTTGAAAAAAAAAGCATAAACAAATTACTGGACTTGTCAATAGTCTTGTTTCTTGGAAAGGCTCATCCACAAAAGTCCCTTATGGTGGATTTGTGCAACAGTAATTTTCCCTTCAACTCGCCAACCTTTTTGTCTGATTCATAGACAAAACTTTTACTTGATCTGTTACTCTCGTCACAATGCAAATGAATGGAAGCGATCATACAGGGCACGTTTAATTTTTTTTTGTATGTATTGTTTATCATGACAACTTTCTCGATCATCTCAAGAAAATAAAGTTGGTGATGTGATGGCTGAGAGACAAAACGTGGTGGGAAAAAGTGAAAACGTATTTGCTTTGAACATTTTTCCTGTAGTGAAATTAAAAAAAAAATAGACACAACTTGGCGTTTTGATGAGACTTTCAATTTTAAGACGTTGAAGCGGATTTAGTGAACGCATAATGCCTAATTTAGTGCATAACTCAAAAATTAAATTTCCCACTTGATGAAAATCAATTTGATCACATAAATTAGTTTTATTCAATATACCAAAGCAAATAATTATTTCCTTAATTTGAAATATGCATTATCAAGAGTAATTACACCAGTGCTTCAAAATTACCGATAATTTTCCATGAAAGCATGTTGTCTTAAAACTGGATGAGTTTATTTTCATATTTTGTCGTCTTTTAGCACAATATGAAAATAAACTCATGCAGTTGTTTTACTGACAACATGCTTGAATGGAAGATTATCAGGTTTGTTTTGATGCACGAGTGTAATTCGGTAGAATATTTCCGGAGTTAAAACAACGTTTAAAATTCAGTATTTATGCCTGTCAAGATGACAAATGTACATTTTAACAATCGTTACTATAGATACACGGACCGAGCGGGTATTTTTCGATACCTACCGGGTATTTACCAGCCCAAAAATGTCCCGCCGGGAATTTATCGCTGTAATTGATGGAAAATGTCCCGCTTCATATGGGATTTTTAACATACCATGGAAATATTCTACTGAATTTTGCGTTCTCTAAATCCGATTTCAGATAGTAATTTTAGTGGGAATTTCTCAGTACATCAAATTTTAAGAGGAAGAACCCCAAGTCTTCATATCAATGTAATAATCAGTAAAAGGTCTCCATTTGTATTTGAGCAAATATGGCAAAACATGCAATAGTTTATTGAAATTTAGGACATTTCAGGTCTGCATTGAGAGTAATTATGATATGATATTTCCTTTCCATAAAATGATGTCAGGTTGGATTCAATTTTTTTTTCAAAAAATCTAAATATCTATTCAAAAAGTACAAAATTCACTCAAATAGTGACGGTAATAATGAGTAATCATATTTAGTAATTCGTTAAATAATTATAACATGTAACTTATGAATTAGTTTCAGAATTCTTGTCTTCCTCATCAGCAAGTGGTCTGAATTTTTTTCTCAGAATATCATTGACTCCTTCCTTGTTTCTAGCAATCTCTATGGCGTAGAATTGTATTCGGGTGACTAGAATCGTATTCTCCTCTTTATAGTCTTCTCTTGCATCAGCACGAAGGAGTGTCCCAAAACTGTAGTCTTCTACTAATGTTTTGAATCTCTCACAAAATGGCCTCCATTTTGCTTTTTCTTTAGTACTTTTCAGTTCATTTTCAACAAGTACTGTAATATCTAGATTTGGAAATTCTTCTCTGAATAGTTTGTAAATGAGATCATCCAATGGTGTGAGCTTCAGATCTTTAGGATCCACAGAACATAAAATCTATAACAAAGAAGACAATCAGAAAAAATGGAAAAATTGTATGAGAATTGTAAGGTTATGTACATCTACATTCACACACTTGAAGACATTGTGAGCTGCACATCTCGACATATTAAAATGTAGATTAGAACTACTATCACCATTGTAAAGAAACAAGTGTAGTCTATGAAAAATTTCCACTATTCACATCAGACAAAAGTTCGTACGATCTGCAATGAAAAAATCTAAGGAAGCATGTGGATACAAAAAACTTGCAGATGAAAATATCAAAAAGCTATATATTGTATTCTCTGGCAATATGCGCAGACAGATGGATGATATTGAATAACACAGGTACAATGGATGAAACCAATTTGAACCTTCATATTCTGTAGTGATATAGCTTACATTAAAATATATTTCTCCATGTTCAAAAGCCTTAATGGCCCACATAGTTTCTACAGATTGGTCATTTTCGAATTCATCGGCTGGACGTGACAGTACATCCTAGAAAAAAACAACTTTAAGGAGTAAAGCTTTTCAACTTTTTTATCATTCATACCATTTTGACTTGAAGAGAATTTGAATTTTAAATAAATAAATAGTGTTTTCCTAAAAGTTCATAACCTCACTTTTCTGTCAGGTCAGGTTCAGA
>JAVJAQ010001105.1:124689-261804 GCA_032362365.1 Zygogramma bicolorata | reverse complement strand
TAGGAGTTGAAGGAATATAACTTTGGGATCTGAACTCAGCTAAATTATAGCATTTTTTTAAAAAGATCGTAGACCTGAATTGACAGAACGAAATAATAGAAACACGAAACGATTGTTGTTTACAAGATGGCAATGGTTTACAATCGCTCTCTCTCCTCTCTCTGGTGGCTGATATGTAACAGCTTGTCAATTTAGAGAATATTTTGGAAATTTCAACTTGTTTCTACATTCGACAGGCTGTATCAACTTTTTAGGAAACGTGTCTTCTAACTGACCAGATCTTAGGCTCTCCTATAACCGATATAGATATCTCTTATCTCGATAAACAGCATATACTTTATATTAGCATGGCGTTATCACACATGGCATTCACCAAAATATGATTATAGCGTAAATCAACTCACCATGATAACTCTACCAAATATATATTTGTAGCAACCGCTTGCCTAATTCTTAATGTATTGATAAGTTACTTCGTGTTTTCGCGAGAAGTATCCATATAAATGCCAAATTGCCTTCATGGCTTGAGAGTCAAATAAATACTCGCTGTTTTCAGATTTCTTTAGTCCAAATCACAAATATCATTGACTAAAACTGTATAATAGTCTTTCTGTCAAATATAGCACCTGCAGTTCTGCGTCTACTAGATGAATACTTTAAACGTACTTTCACAAACGACTTTCGATGTATATCTAAGTTTGGTTATTAATGTTATTTTTATATTGATACTCACAGTTTGAACTTTTCCTGTAGATATCTCTATTTCTTCTGACTTCACCTCATGATTTGTTTCAATCTTTTCCATTTACATGACTTTAGTTTTTACTATAATTGATCTGCTACGCTACAAACATATTTGGCTATATGTATCGTAGTGAATAAACTTTACTATTCAGAGAGAACCACGGCAGTTGTACCCTGCTTTTTTGTTGTATGAATTAAAATATGTTTGGCTGAATTGTAATCTCTATTTCATGGTGAGCAACTTAGTTGAATTGCGAAATTGAAAACTTGTGTCATCAAACATATTGACAATTGCTACTACACCGGCATTATGTAATACGATCGGGTTGACCATGAGACGCTGGGACATCTCCATAAGTTTGATAAATACCAAACCGATGTAACAGTCTCATCGATTGCACATCTGACTCTTTCAAATCATAGTAAATGGATGTGTGATCACGTCATAACTCGCGAACCTTTTATAGTAATTGTAACCTTGGCAATCGCCCATCGTCTTCGCTGCTTATTTCGTCGGACAGAAGGTGCAAGTGTCAAGCGGCCGTGATAAATGTGTCGATAAATGTATGAATAAGATCGTCGATTGCGCGAACTCTCGGAACGACAGGATGATGTTCGAGGTGGGCAGCATAGGCGGCAACAAGTTGGACGCGGCCGCCGCCCTGCGTCAGACGCACGTCGTGCCGCACCCGCCGCGCCAACATTACAGTGTCAAGAACCAGATGATGAGGCTGCTGAGGAGGTCCAAGTCGACCGCTACGCCGCCTTCGGAAAAAATTACGCCGAAGCACGCTCACAACGGCCACCATTACCACCACCATCACGTGGTGCATCCGCAGGCCAAGGTGGTGAACGCCGTGGAGACGGTGCCTTTTGTCGTGGGGAGGAGCAGAAAGGTGAGGAGTTGTTTTGGTATGGATGGTCCTGGGACGAATTGTCTCTCTAATTTTTTCTTCAATTTTTTGGCGGGCGTTTATTCCGATTCGAAATTGAATTTTTGTTGCCTCAAAAAATGTCCATATCAAATAATGGACACGACACACGGAAAAATTGATGTTGAGTTTTTCAATAAAATAAATTTTTTTATCATGGGACAGACAGGCGAAATTACGACGGCGTATTAGGGTCACTGTAAAAATAAAAAAAATCGTATCTTAAGTGATTGCTTTCTCTACTTTCTGCATAACAAAATGTGAACCTGTAAGACTTTATAGGTTGAGTATATTCAAAGACTGCAACCTCGAGTTGATTCGTTTTACGCTGACGCCTTTAACAAAGTTGGTTTCGTCCATAATATGGCGCATAATTTCAACAAACCTTGAAATCATCTCATTTTGTGTTATTTTTTTGTTATGAAATTTTCGGCTGGATTGATTATGAGATTGTTTAATTTGCTGTTGCGTATCTGAATAAGCAGATATTTTGTTGATTTTTTCTGATACAAACAAAATTTTCAATTTGACATAAAACTGTGCCGAGTTTTTCTTTGACCCCTGTTAATATTGATATTATGGTATGCAAAAAAATCAGAATGCCATTTCAGATTATGATTATTGAATTATTTACTAACTACGGATACGTGTTTTCTAGACATATATGATACTACCTGCTCAAAATCTATACTACTTCTGTTGATGAGTTTCTTGCTTATCTTGACATTACAAAATTTGGTGGAACTGCAGATCTCTGAAAGTAAAATCATTAGATGCTGGGAATAATCTTCTGCTACCTGTAAATTCATTATCATGTCAGTTGTGATGTTCAGGTGTTCGAAAGCTGAGTAGATGAATTAGCGTTTTTGTCTAGTTGAAACAATAGGTGAAAACGCAACATTGAATGAATTGCTTCGGACACAATACATGCGGAATTCCGTAAAAATGTATGTGTGATGTTATCCTTTCAATTTTGGGAAATAAGCGAATATTAAGGAAGGACAACATTTCTTTCACCAGCTAAAATTAGCCGAATGTTGAAACAAATTTAATGGGCCCATGTGCAGATATTTTCGAACAATACTTTTCCAGGGGAAATCCTGCCATTCTCCTGCTTCTCATTTATGCATTGCAGGTCGTGTTGATCGGTCGAGCTGATTTATTTTATTCAATACTAAAAGCAATTTATAAATTATGTATGGTATGAGTTCTAATAGTTCTGTGGGTCGAACAAACTCAACAAACTATAATAAACTGTGCATGAGATTTAGTTAATAATCGTCAAAGCATGAAAAAATGCATGGAGTTATACCAAAAATAACCACTTGTGTCTCGATTCAACAAAAAAATAAGCCATATGACAGCCTCCAACCTAGCTAGCGCTATCGACTTCGAACTATCCAGTCAATTGCTATTGGGTGAAGTTCGACTTTCCATTTTTTTAAGTGTTAACAAACAAAAAAGAGTCAGGTGTAATTCATTTCTTTTGTGGTAAGGTTTTCCTGGTAGATATTTGCTCATTTATTGCTGTGCAGATAAAAAAGATTGGTTTTCGAATTTTCTGTCCTACTTCCCAACTGAAATATAATAATCCCGTTCAGCCTGTTGCTGTTCACTTTCAACACCATATCTGAGTTGACAACTATTCTTTAAGGCACGCGTTCGCACGCGTTTTCTATCAGGGACATTTTCCAAACGCGTGTTAATTGAAATCGGCTTACCATTATGACGTTCGATATGGTATTAGTAACGTTATTATCCGTCATATATATCAACAACAGAATCATGAATTAAAAATCGCATTTTAACTGCGCTGACAGTGGAAATGATCTCTCACAATCTACATATTAGTGAAATTAAATAAAGTTCGTCCCCCTTGTCTGGACGTGGATCTGGCAATGAAATTTGATTCAACTTCAATTCCCCAGCGGAAATTGTGAACGTTTGGACTTGACGAAACGACGAAGCAGTATATGAGGACGCGTTTTGACCGGTGATGACCTTTCGAGAATATCGAGTTGTCGAAACAGTTGCTGTAATTGATGATTTATGACGTAAAATTCAATTATCTCATTGATTGCTTTTCGTTGATGCGATTTGCGGATATTGGTGTTTAGTGAGGATGTCCTACGAATTGATCATATATTTCATTCACGATCAGGTGTCTTGGAAACCTTTGTTTCACAATCATGGTTCAGAATATTTTACCATTGGTTGTTATCATAGTTTATTTCGATCGTGTGGGATAGTGAAGTTTGGAGTTTTTAGTTTCGTGCTCTCAAAAATGTTTGCTCTGTGGACTGTTAAATGGAGTTCTACTTTAAAAAAACATGTCCGACGTTCCAGTGGTGAAATAGTTGTGATTTGACATGCCAACGTTCTACATCTACCGTATGCAATCTTCAGCCTTCAAAACATGCATTGTACCATTGTTGATGTATTTTATCCTATTTGCTGAATCTTTCTGGAATAACTGAAGGATAACTAGTTCCATCGATATAAATAGGATATGACTGCATACTATTAAATAACACTAGTGATAATAAGTGTTATTTATTGTATTTTATACTATACGCCAGCGATGATAACTCATTTAGGCTTTGTTACTAACTCCCTACGCCATTTATCAGAAGCAGCATATTTATTCGCGGACTCGTCAACCTTGAAACGTGGCAATCTATATACGACAGAGAAAAGTTATTGAGAAAAAAAATCTGACTGGTGGAGGAGTGAACCCAGGATTTCTCGGTCATGAGCCAGACACACAACTACTTATGTCAACTCCTAACACAACGAATGAGTCATTCCTACTACTTCACTTTCTAATGTGTGGTTGTACCAATGGCTATCTAGGTTGTTCCAAAATTCTTATGACATTTCTCTGGTTTAGGGTTAGTTTATCGATGCAAGGATGAGTAAGTTATTTCATAGATACGTGTAGGGAGATGATGCGCTTGAATATTGTTTGTTAGTATTATCAGATATGAAAACTAACTCCCAGTTATCTTCTTTGATAACTATTCCAGTATGATCCGAGAGAAAAGGAATGAATGAGAAAGCATTTGCTGAAGTTCTTTAATATTATCATGGGTGAAATATAGGAGGAAGTTTGTTTTCTTAAACTGGAGTGATGAAAAGAAAATTTCAGACACAGAGCAACTCCAAAGAACTCATAAATATCAAGATTAATCACAATTTCCATGTTCGAAATTATCTCTTTGACAATTCCGAAGACATGCAGCTGTTTCGACCCGTCATAGTCTCCTCAGTACCACGCAATTTGACCTGCGAAAACAAGAAATTTTTAATGGTCTGCACTTACGAAACAAAGTTCTAAATTTGATGCAAATGGTGTAACCTCCGCGCGAACGAGAACCTTTTTCGGTATACTAGAAGAGACTGCAAACCCTCCATAGAAATCAGAAATTCCATGTTCGAAATGATTGCATTCACAAATTAATGTCAGACAGCTGGTTCAACTCGCCGTAGTTCTTCACTCGACTGGACTTGCGAACAATGCGAACTCAAAAACTCAAAACATTTTGAACGGTCTGTTCCTTACGAAACAAAAGTCTAAATCTGGTGCAGATGGTGTACACCTCTAAGGCGAAACGCCATCTACTGGATGACGACCAAAGACAACACTCCTACACGAATCAGTAGCTCTCTGCACCATCAAACTGCTGTGGGCGGACCTTATCAACAAAGTTTCTGATGAAATTACTTCAATGTCGAGCGCATTTAGTGCTGTGCAAAGTATTTGAATCCTAACGTGAAGAAATCTATCTATCACAGCTTCATAGAATTGCACATAAGGTACCTGATACCGTGCTGGTGCAATGTACCTCAAAGTTCTCGAAACAAATTAGTATAAAATAGCAAAAAAGCAATGACGATTATGTATTATATGAATCAACTTACTGCCACAAACCATGTTCACCAATCAACCGGATTTCTGAGAATAGAACAAATCATCACTAATGAACAAATTGGACTGGAACATGGATTCCTGAACGACTATATTAAAACCAATACTGTATTGGCGGAAGTGAGTGAAACACATGAACATAACAACAGAAATGTTTGTTTCAAATGTTTTTTTCCGTTGACCAATTTGTGCGAGCAATGGATTAACGAGGTCTTATCTTTCAACATGTGTATTCCAGCACGGTGGTCAGGCGGAGATATTCTTCAATTCTCATTATTAAAACAAAAATATATGCGAGCAAAAAAAATTAGGACATGCCAAATTATAGAGGAATACAAAATTATGTTTTGAAGCAAAGAAATATGTTTCTGTACTTGTGGAAACCTGAGCAGCTCATCTCATGTTTTGAAGATTTTCTATGTAACCTATTAACCTCACAATTATCTGGAATTTGTAAACTATATGTATGTAGGCCATATCACCAGAAACTGTGATTTCATTAGTTGTAATCTGTTCTGGATGTTGGTACATTTGATTTTGGTAGATTGCGAACCAAGCAATGTTTTCTCTATTGTCAACAAACGGATTCTAGCACATGGATAGTGCTTTGATTCTGTAATGAAATTGTCGAGTTTCAAATTCCCGTTCAAGTTCTGACGTACTTTTTGATATTTTTTGTAAATATTTAACTTGGCTTTTCAAATAGGAATGAATATGTTTGCCTACACATCATTCGTTTCAAGATAGTGTCCTCGGAACAGCAAATAGGAGTTATTGAGAATTCTTTCTTTTCTTATCTTATGTGTTGTGTTAAGTAACATGAACTTATTGTTTCATGGGAATCATACGATTATTCAAGATCATTTTGAAAATTTCGAGTTAGATTTCAGTAACCTAAAAGTTCCGGGGTGCAGACTATGAAGTAATTCATATAAAACTATCATGGATTTAATGGCCATAGCAACAGAAATGAATAGACTCACGAATAAATGAACGAACGGGAACGCCCTTGTATCATTTCAACACCTTTATATGGATATTAAAAAACTATTAAGAGAATGAAATCACAGTCGCTGTTTTACCACTAGAAATATTTTTATCGAATTCCATTTCCAAAGTCAAATAGTATTGATCTGATTTTCAAATAGTTTTCGTCTGTTCCGAAATATCCTGGTTGATCAAACCTAATAAATCTCTTCGATCCAAGGTTCCTTTCTTTGTCAACATCGAAATCAGCTTCTTGTTTACAAGAGGGATCGGCGAAGTGACTCCAGCCACCGTATGCGAAGTCATATGTCGCTAGTATTAACAATTTGGTATAAATTTTTCACGGTATTTATGAGTTCACCGTCACGCTTGTGCCGTGCGACACAAGGATTGTATGGATAGATTTATTATGAGAAAAACGACCGTGAAAATAATTTCCTGTGTTGCATGCTATATCGTAAAAAAACGATAAGTTCTCTTTTGTGTGTTCACGCATAAAACGGTCCCAATAAAAGCAGTGATTGGTGAGGTGAAAGTCAAGGCGTTTCCAATGGCAATGCATGAAGGGATTTAACTAGCACCAAAACGAGTCGATTTCATCAAATTATTGTTGTTTGTCAAGTGACTAGTTTAGTTAAATGAAATATGAGCTCAGTTTTATATATAATTAGTAATTATTACTAAAAGTTCTTACTATACAAACTGGTACTGCGTGTAGTTCGGATCGAGGTTCAGATTTCGATCGATAAATGGTGACTTGAAGACGTGTTCCGTTTCGTAGGCTTCTACCACCAAGACAAGATTCAGTTGTTTTCAACATCGATTAGTGTTAGTTGTTGATATAGGTCTGTACACCCTCGAGACACCAGTAGCAGCGATTGGTCATTAGAAGTTTTGGGGAGAGGCAAGGAGGAAAATTAGACGAACAAATATGTAAACCTGAGCAATTTGGTCAATATTTTTCCAGAAAGTGTAGAGCGTAGGGAGCAACCACCCTGCCTTCCCCATTTATCGCTTCTGGGTGAGACGATACTTATTGAGTAACAGATATTATTTATCATCATCTTAAAATGAAAGACTCGAAACAAGCACAATAAATGATATGTTGTACTGCATTCAGATACAAGCCAAATTATTCAACGAGAAACACCTCACATTGGTCTTGGAGGACGGTTTCATTATAAATATTACGACAAAACACTAGCTGGTCAATTTTAATTTTATCCATAATATACTTCAAGTCAAAATGGCGCTACCCTGAGTTTTGAAAGCATGAAATAGCTTTCAGTTTTCACCTATTTTTTCGAGGTCTGATATGAAATGTATGAAATGTCGTCGGATTATTCATATTACGTTGTGTAACCAATATTTTGAGGCTTTTAGCGATTTCTTCTTTCAATATTGGCTAAATGGTAATTTTCATACCTAACGAAATTATCATCAATCCATGATTTAACTTTCATCTGGGACCTATTCCCACATACCGAATTTCCGAACAAGATTCTGTTCAAATGTAATAGTCGCTGATTACCAGTGCACATGTTAGATTCGAAGCCTTGTTTTCAAACAGAACATTCTTGTCAAATTAATAGAATAATAGTAGCTTCTTATCTTGGCTACTAAAACATGAAAATCTTCTGAAACTTAATGCAGTTAATAAAAAAGAGAGTGGGTTTTTGTGGTGTTAGTAAGAAAACGAGAGAGAATACATAAATATTCAGTTTGTTGTGGTCTCGGTAGTGTAGTGGTTAGCATATCTGCCTATCAAGCGGAAGGCCGGGGTTCGAATCCTCGCCGGGCCACCGTGCTGGGTAATCGCACGTTAAAAGGTAAGGCCTCGTTGATCCATTGCTCGCACAAGTTTCGACTTCTGAGGGTTGACGTTCGTCAGCTGGTTAACGGAAACGAACAATTTTAGAACAATTTAGAATGTGTTTGACAATGTAGACAACAAATATATAAATGATATGATGAAATATCGCTGTTAGTTACTCAGAAAAGGAAATTCAATTGAAATTTGACATAGCAACCATATAAATGGAAACAGAAAACAGTAAAAATTGAGAAAGAAAAAATATTGCACAGTGAATCAAAATAGGGTTTAATAACGACTATCTTATTGCCAGGCTATTAATCCCAATCGTCTTCAGGTGATCACCGATGATAAGAAGTTTTTCGACAGATTTCAATAGAGTAGGTGATAATATAGACGATGTAGGTTGGAACCAATACCAGTCATTAATTATTTGCTATAGAGTAGTCGTTTCCGATTATGAATAAAGCCTCTTGATGAATGGGAATTTTCATTTTTCTCATCTGGCGTTTACAGACACAGTGAATTGATTGTTTCCTTCTGGCTACGATACGCGTCCACCAACAGTTCAATCATCCAATTAAGAGTTTCGCAACGATGACTATCCGACACCAATTGGATTAATATGTAACCTATCGCTTTAGATATGCGTGGTTTCGACAGCTCCACGCAAAGTTATAGAGCGCCCGGACTTGCGGTTTTCAATTACCTGGTTAGCTAGCAAGTAGATTCACGAATACGGTATAACTAGAGTGGACTCTTGAAGCCACGATTATTGAATATGTATGAGTGACTTCCTCAGGCTCTAAATATATCGCGTAAATTAACAAACTTTTCGTCATCTCCTAGGACGTTCATTCGCAGTGAATAAATATCCCGTTCCAGAAAATTCCTACTAACGATATTTACGTAGAAACTTTGGAACTTCAATATATAATGGGAAAATCGATTTTTTGCTGTGCTTGTAAATTGGAGACGCTTCTAAGGTGAAATACTAAAAGAAAACTTCTTTTGTTGTCGAGGTGTATGGAATGATTTTGATGCAAATTCTTCCCGGCACCAAATTATTCAAATTGTGTCTGGAATTGCAACGCTGGGTATTTCGAACAGTGCCGTAACTCTTAGCGCAAGATAATATAATATCTGTTGCCCGCGACTTCGTCCGCGTAGCAGTCGAACCGAACCGTTTAGTCATCGCACGCCGGTAACGCATTACATCTTGCCTGCTTTTCTCCGACTTGATTTACACATAGTAACCATATTCAAATATAGCCTATATCGCTCCTGAATGGTGTAACTTCCTTTCAGTGCAAGCATTTTCATGATCGGATCAGTATTTCCGAAGATTACCACCCCCACTAACAAAAACAAACAAAGTTCGAAAGTTAACTTTTTTTAATAGTACTATAGATTGACAACTCTTCACCAACGCGCATGTGTGTTCAGCTCGAAAAGATTGCAATAAGTAACTCCTGCGCTCTAATAATTAATGTTCAGATGAGCTTTTTACTGCCATCTATGATTTAAAGTATTTATTCTTGTCATTTTCATATGTTGAGATGATTTAGCTTATTTAATTTAGCTCGAATTATGTTCTCATTTCGATGTATTTGAATTTCAATATGTGACTATATTGAAATTTAGTCATTCTGTTTTTTTTTTATCTTTTACATACCCTTTTCGAGTTTTTGCATGATTTATATTTGTATCATATATTTCATCGACTAGTAAATGAACTTTTATTATCATTTCATTTTGATTTATTGAGGAATTTCAAGTTATATCAATTGATATTTTTTTGTTAGCTTAGGTAAAGAAATTATAGTTTCAAAATGGGGTTTGTCGTTAATCGCTCATCTACCAACGAAAATTAGGTCTTACCCCTTAACGTGCGATTCCTACCAGGTGGATCCGATGAATTCAATCACCAATGCTGATAGTTGATATATACGCGGTTTACCCGTCAAAGGACCTGGGGCCTGTTCCATAAAAGTACAAGTCTTGTGATAGTGTTCTAATGACACTAAATATCAGTCCTTCATGGGAGAAACTATCATTTTCTACAGGGATACTCAAAAATCCAAAAAAAAACGGAACTTTGACATGGGAGATAATTCAACTTTCAGGAATTTCAATATCTGGCTGAATTTGCTTCCGGTTTGTTGATGATAATAAGATATTCAAGCATTTTTTACAGAGCGAGTCAGAGAGTCAGAAAGTTGATCGCCCCTGTGTCCTATATTCGATAAAATTGTACATACTTTGTACTGCATGTTAGTAGGTTACATTGAATCATTTTGAAAAATATGTCCAATTCATATATGATATACAGAGCTATTCGAAAGATATGTATGGAAGAAAATTTGAGAATGTTTTTTTTTCAAATCACCCTGCAATTTAATATTTCCTCGGTGAATTTCTGCAATACTTTCATATTACATGCACTTTGAGTTTGTTGGTCTGATGTAGAAGTTTTGTCAACTCGCTATGATCAGTTTTTATCCCGACAATATCATGACAAGACTTACATTATTTTCTTCATATACGGGTGTCCCGTAAAGACCACGTTAAATTGAAGGAGAATGTAGATCAAAGGGTGCTCTACCTGTTATGAAAAAATCCTTCGTATAAAAGTCTCTCCTTTTTCGAGTCATTTGATTTTTGTAAGAATTAAGAATTTTTATCATTGCCCTTTTCTTCATAAGCCGGCTCCCCGGTCCCTCACAATCGGAGAGAGAGCTTAAACTTTTCGGTTGCCGGCTACCGAATACGCATTATCATTAATAATAAAAGAACTTTGTTGAGCATAAAACAAGAGTATTACTGAAAACATTGTTTTTTCGTGACATTAATTAAAAACCAAGAAACAATATTCATCACATAATTCAAAAAATTGAACATACTAAATAAAAAGTTGAGTAATGAACATTTCGAAAATGCTTGTTCGCGTTTTCAATGAAGGACGATTTCAGACGTAGTGAGCCGTCAACTAATGGAAACGGAATCACGTGAAACTGGTCACACTACAACTGTCCAATGCTTCGGACTTATCCTAAACCAGGTACCATTAGAACGGGAACAGATCTAAATATTCATTATTTTCTTCTCCGTACTTTAGTCCTCTACACTTTGAGATGGTTTTTCGTCGTTTCAACGGACTAAGGAAAACTTCTCAATTTTTCTTTCCCCAACGCATGAAAAAATTCTACGTAATATCTAGGAATAATTACACTTCACTGCGCATTGCAAATATTACTTTGGACGAGAATTAGTGCTGTTATGAATTACATAGCTATGAATAGCGTTACATCATACAAAAAATCATTGCTGCGCACTATAAAGTAATTGTTGATTAAATTACGTTATAAATCCATTGTTTCAAGAGCTACATCATCACCGTAGGAATCATCAGATTGAAATTATACCTTTGAATCGTAACAATGAACTCATTCACATGACTGTTGGGTATTATGTGTTGACTTGGTTGAAATTATCCGGTATCGTGAGGAAATTTATTTGGTTGAGTGGCATTCTTTTCTTTAATTTTTCACTCTTATCTCATGAGTGCCCTGTTTTTTATTAGGTCCATCGTTGAGTATATTCTCTGGTATTAAGTGGTTGACCCTGAAAGAAAGTAACCGAAATGTGTTCCTAAATACAGAGCATATATTTTCTTGCAACGTCAATCTAGCTATCTACATTTATATTAACAAGTAAGTTTCGCCTATGTGCTTCTCTATTTCGCAGTGCACTTTAGAAAATGAAAATATGATACATATTTCATGAAGATATCATTTCTGTATAGAAACAGGCCCCTTTTTGTCGAATATGCCGAAAAGAGACAGGAGGAATATGAAAATAAAACTTGAACATTTCTCAGCGAATTGCTCGGAATCTATTTCACGTGTGGGAGAACTGAGCAAGCAGCATCAATACTTGTAGGGTGAACGACGATATTCGCGAGACAAGCATATATTTACCTAACGTCTTTCCTTTATTTTTCCTCTCGAAGTTGTATATTTAAGGCGTTAATATCGTTCCAAGCTGTTGATGAGAAAAATATGTCTCATGTTCAGAACATGAAAAGGAGGAGAGGGGGAGTTTTTGAGGGCTCAATTTTTGGCTTTTTCTTCTTCGAATCAATGTGAAAATGAGACGAGAACTTCCAGAAGAGAAGAATTATCCAATAAAATTAGCGAAGTGTTGATAAGTGCGTGTCATTTATAGACATTCGATTCGTTCATGGAAAGCAAAAGCAGCTACTTCCCTACCTATATGGCGCAAAGCTACTTTTCCTTTGCTCAACTTGAATACTAAGCACATAAAGAAAACTTGTTCGAAAATATTCGGCTCGCAAAAAATGGCCGCATTTCTCGCCCGTTAACATCAAATGACTGTGGGTCCGTTTGTCAATGCAAGGATCAATGAGTTGTCTGACAGATGGGAGACATGTGTTTGACAAAAATGTTTAGTAGTGACAAGGATGAACCTGCCACTTTCTTTTATCACTTCATCGAAAAAAACACCTTTACACAAGGTAAAATTTTAAATAATCGATTTTGGTACAATCAAGGACACTTTGAGAACTCGCACTTGTTATTTTTCCAGTGAATTGTTAAGCAGTGTATATATTTTTTAAAACATCCAGAGGACGATACAAGAATAGAATTAAAAGATTACTTGTTCGTGTCATTTGCCCGAAGTCAATATCTCGCACCATCATATGTGCAAACATCCGATTCGTTTCACTAGGTAAACGAGCGCACTCCATTTCATCCATATCCGTCGGAAAATTACTTTTATCATTCATTACTCCACACAGTGTTTCGGAAACATTGTTTGCATTATGAATGAGAGAACAAACAGTGTGTCGAGAATTGTTTTGGAACGAATCCAGCTACGTAAAAAAGGCAGACTTTGAGGAAGCCGGAAAAAGTACGGGTTTCTTTCATTATGTCGTTTGAGTTGGATTTTCCGGCGTTTTCATTAGCCTGGAGAAAGTTTTCAGAAATGAAAAAGTTATAACGATATTAAATTGCTGATGTTAAGGAAGTTGATGTATCCTTACCTGCCAAATCCTCCACGGACTCATTCGTTACCTTTAAGGATTTTTTGAAATTCGACACTTGGTTCCCTTCCAATTGGCGTCACCAATATTTTCTGAACACGTTAGTAACCCGCCACTGCGGCGCTAGTGTAGTTGGATTGTTCACCAACCGCATTACTTATGACTTATTGAACAAATTTAAACCGGACAACTAAAACGTTGCATTATGGATTTTTTGAAATTCGATCAATTGGTTTTGTGTAAAAGGGTGAGAAATGATTGAGGTTGTTTCCAGCATGCGAAGCTAGTGGAGTTGAGAAATGTAAAGACTTAATAGGAAGGTAGTTCAAACCTTAGATGTCTGATGACCTTTCTGTTCAATCATCGAAACAAAATGTTATAGAAAATATTAAATCAAATATACGTTGATTAAATCGTGAGTTAAATTTTGAATTTTATGGCCTACGATAGAATTACAGTTTTTAGGTGAGCCAGTCTCTCTTTATTATAAACTTTGTCACTTTTATATCAAATTAACAAAGAGAACAACCAAATAACGGCTGACATGACCTCCAATATATCTAGCTCCATCTACTTCAAGCTCATCAGATCACTTGCCATAATTATCCCCTAGACGATTTTGTGTTAAACAATGGATTTGTAGTTGGGAATGAAATTTCATCCTACTGTCTGCATATAGATAATTCGTTACTTGCTGTCAGAACGATACTACTGACGTCACGCTCAAAAGTTACATGGTTTGAACGAAATTCTATTTGTATTTGGTTTATCTTCAGAATTGACCGATAAACATATGATTTATTAGGATGCTATTGAGTTTAATAGCTTATAGGAGAAGTCGTTTTCTTCGCGTTTCTCTAAGTACTGTTTGAAATCCATTTTTTGTTGTGAACAAATTTTCGAATCGTAGTTTTCATTCATTTCCTATTGACTTTACCTATAAACTATATCTGCCATAAAAATTTAAAACCGGAACTGGTCACTTTTTTTCATTAGTCACACCTCGTATAATAAATTCGTTGGCAACGAATCTTGCTCAGCATTATAGAAGCATTTATCCCTGAATAAGCATCATTTGTTTTCTTGTGAAGTTCACGTGTGTTTACTGATAACTATTCTTTTATCTAGGAAAAAATACACATTCATTCTTTCGTCACTTTCTCATGCCAATTTTATCGAAAAGGACATATTTATGTTTTTAATCTGATGTATGTCTGGACACAGGTAATAAAATTTTATGTCTTCGTAAACAATAGCAAGCGATTCAGAAGCAACCAATCAAAATTACGCAACACCCATCCACATCCTCGCAGTATTCCATACCCTAACATTTCAGTTGGTTACTATCCAATATCGGGATCGTAGTACTGCTCCGTTCAGTTTCCAATATGGATTTTTTGTCGAATATATTCGTAAAACCTCCAAAGCGCAACGATTCTGATGTAGTGGAATTCCATTCGGTTTCGGCAGTGTCAGGAGAACCCCAGGAAATCATTGTGTTTGATGCGTCATTTGAAGAGCTCTCCAAGCGTGTGGTAGACCAAAAAGAAATTGAAAATTTAGAAGGGATATCAATCTCTTCCGAAGATTTCGTTGAAGACACATTGCCGCCGGTTAATCCAGTTGAAACTCTCTCTGGAAACTTGAAAGGCAGTGACGTCAGCAATGATACCTCCAAAGGTTACGAAAATTTCGTCAAAGAATTCGGACAAGATTCCGTTGATGAAATCGAACAAAAAGTGTTGGAGAAAGTTCCTTACTACTCGCCTTTCTGTTGCTTCCATTTGAAACCAAGACGTAATGGAGATGCTTCTATAAAACGTGCTCTGTTCGAGAAGTTTTTCAACTTCCAACCGGCTGTTACCAAAGAAGAAATCCGTTTATACACTCTGGTCAAAATGAAGAACGCTTCGAGCGGCACGAACATTCAAGAAAAACTCGTGAAGCTGGTGGATATTTCTTCGGAACAGGTGTACAGATCCCCGTTTTGCTGGTTTTCCCTCACGAATAGGGATCTGGAGAAGAGCTTCTGGCGCAAGGTGAAGATTTTTTTGCGTTTCAAGCCGGTTAATATCAATAAAGTGTTTTTCATTCTTGATTGTGAAGAAGTAGAAGATTGGGTGGATAAAACCGTCGATTCTGTGCAGGAAGAGAAGAACATTTTGTTTAACGTTTGAATTATATGTTTTTGAAAGTTTGCTTCATACTATAATAACCTCCAGATAGATACCGGAATAAATGGGTTAATTTGTTGTGGCTTTTCTTGATAGTAATTGATAGTGTTTAATGGTATTAAATGTTCGTCGCATGTGGAGTTGGCTAATAACTTGGGGAATTGAGTAAGTAATTGATTTAAGATTAATTTGATATGAAAGGCACTATCGCATTGTGGCTCAAATATCTAGACACTATAAGAAACTTACAGTTACCCCGATATCAGTCGGAGGACTTGAGTGAATATTCACATAATGTTTCACGTTGAATGTTTTCTTGGATACCATTAAACGATTTGAGGATCTCCTGTGGATTTTCCTATGATTTACCTTCTTTTTTTTTCATTGAATGGATGTATAATATTCAATAGAATGAAATTAATGAAAGCTCTAATTGGTTCTATATTCTCGAAACTGAAACAAATTTCTACGGAATCAAAAACTTTGTGATTCCAAATCGTGATATGTGAAATTAATTTATTATTAATTTTCTCGACTGCTAGAATATGAACCTTGAAAAACTGTTTTTCTCCATCGTATCAATTTCGAAAGGAAAGAAAACTTCTATAAAAGAAGTTACATTAGAAATATTATCAAACACTTTCTTTTAGTACAAATATTTGATTCACACTCTTGTAAGTGAAATAGTTGTTAAACTAAACTTCGCCCAATAAAAGACGATTTATTATTATTATTATTATTATAAACTCAAAATGAGGGTTATAAGACCACCTATCCTCCGCTTGTTGTATGGCTGGCTGATCGGGCTAGATACTACTGCTTTTACTCAATTTGAATACTTTTACCAAACACCGGTAATTTGAATCAAGTATTTAAACGCGTGTTTCGTACTCACACAAAATAAGAGGAAGTAGCTTTTCGTATAAATGACTTCTTTGTGATTCAAACCTGGCGAGTCATTAGAGGTGTATTCTGATATTTGAATATGTGAACGATTTCAGAATTATTAAATGAACAGAAAGCAGGAGACTATAGATAGTTGCGTGTTCCATAACTAATGAAAAAAAAAACATTGAATGAATCTTTGAATTTTGGAATATCTGTTAGAAAAAATAACTGTCTGTACGAATAAGTTTTTTCCTTCATTCAACATAGTTTTGTGCGGGTAAGGGTCAGCTAATAATCATGAATTCTGAAGCGCTCTGGGACGTCTGGGTCTTACTGATTGTTCGATAACGCATTTGCTATTTCAACTGTGGGGAAAGCCAAAATAACACAGTGCTAATTTTTTTGGCACTCTACTATCAGAGGAACTGCTTATTTTTGTGTAACAGCCTAACTTTTATATGAACATGGTATTCATGAAAGAGATGCCACTGGAGTTGTAAATACTTATTAAAATAGCGTGGTTGAAGTGACTACTTCAAGCAGAGTACTCAAATATTTTTGAAATACTTGATTGGATGCATTGATTTAGTCTCATTTGGCAGCTCATTGAAAACCCGAGGTGCCATGGATCAAGGAGATTTGAAAGGCACATTGAGCTTGTGAAACGGTACGAATAAGGCTGGATTCAGACAGATCCGAAATCCGATCGTACGACGATCCGATAGCTTTCTGATTGGACTAAATTTAAATTTTGACCAATCAGAAAGCTTTCGGATCATCGTACGATCGAATTTCGGATTTGTCTGAATTCAGCCTAAATCGGTTTGCTGTAGAGTCTTCATTTGATGTTTGATGTGAGGAACTCAGCACTCGAGCTGAGAATGTCTTTGTGCTGAAAACATATATACCACATGTTGGGTGATCATGAAAAATTACCAGGAAAGTGTTTCTTTTTTCAGTCATGATTAAAAGTCAAGTTATTTCATTAGAATGAGAAAGTAAAGTAAGGTATATTTTTTGAACCAGGTTCATGTCCAGTTCAACTGAACTAAGTTCAATTGCTAAGAATTAGCCAATCTTATTCGTTTGTTGCTTGGCAACAGAACTTGGTTCACTTGAACCACGGTTCCCTGGAGTTCGTTAAGCGGGACCTAGTGTTGCATCATTTGTTGGCCAATGAAAGACGAATCTTTTTTATAACGGAAGGTTCTTCCATAAGAAATTGAAATCAATTTCCTAGGATTATTCTTGAGCAGCGTTTTATACATGTTATTTAAGAAACGCCTAGTCGAATTTTCAAGTCGCCCCAAACCAAATATCCGAACACGTGTGATCTAATTTGGGTCACTGTCGACACGTGAAGATATCGTCACCCTCTAAGTAGATTAACCTTGCCCTTCGTTGGTCCGTTATCGATGGTATCGAACACACCATCCATCCAATCATTCGACAATAACGAGGTAATTTCGTTTCCGTCAACACCCTCACGAGACTGGATAAAATAAATTAGCGGCAATCGAGCGCATTTACTCACCCGGTCTTGTATGCATGGTGGCATACTCATCTGGCGTTAAATTACGAATTTATTCTCGACTGGATATTATCGCGACCTTGACAACGATTGCCGGATGATTTTAATCATAATAATTGATGATGCGGTATAGATTCATTAATTTCCGTATGAGCGAACAGATGTGTATTTCATATGGAACATTTTTCGTATCAGGCATTCCAGATCACGTGATGTTTGGGGGGCAAACACCAGTTCCACCATGGAAATCACTGTTTTGAAAAAAAATAAAATAAAATTTCTTGGGGAGATATGCCGCCGTATTGCTTCATTTCCCCATTTGACAAGTGTATGGAATGACTAATTTTTAGTGCTTGTCCTGACGATGATAATGATCATTTCTGTCTATTAGGCATTCCAGATACTTGTCAAATGAATCAATTTGACGGCACCTCTTACCCTCAGTGTTTTTCTATCTTGTATTAGGCTTTTGAATAATGGAAGATGAAGATACACGAATTTTACCCTAGTTTGAAGACGAATCCGTTTGTTTATTGTCCCCCCCCACCGACATCACCTGATTTGAAATGCATAATTAGGCAATCCAGAGACCTGTCAATTAAAAATAAACTTGTCGGCGGTTGGCACACATATAATTTTCTTATAAGCGACCATAGTGACAAAAGTGTTTCTTTTCGTTATCTCCTGTGAGTATTCGAGTACTTACTTCAATTATTTGTGGAACATTATAAGCACATCAGCCTGGAAAATATGTCTCTTACTAGTTCAGTGTATATCTCATCATGGTAGGGATATAGTCGGATTTTACTCTATTCCTAATGTTGTTGAACACAGGTTTTCAATCAATAAGACGTATTATCCATGTTTATTCTATAATTCTTCCACTACATGACATTGAAGGAAGCCCTAATAATTATTGCCTGACCGCCTAGAATGCTTATTTTTTGTAGTGTCGGGTTCCGATGCTGGTTTTTCAAGGTATTTTTAGAAAACAAAAGAAACATCAACTGCAACTTTTAATTTAACAGTTTGGGTTTTCATTAAAATAATAAGAACCTCAACAGATTCAAAAGATTTATAAGACTTCAAACTTCCATAAGACTTGAGTTTTTGCATTAAAGATCGTGACGCCTTTGCTTGCCTGCGTAGAGAGAACGAGGTCCAGGTTTTCAGGTCTCTTCCTATATTCGACAAGCCTTACAAGATAAAATTTGTTCTATCTCTATATGGCTGATGCACAAGTTTTTCCCATATTATTTGGTCTATATGGAATATAGAATGATTTCACAAAATTTAAGGGGAACTTCTATGCCATACTCTATCTGTCAGCTATTAGTACAGTGTTTTACTCGATCAAATTTGATATCGATTATTCGAATACTGACTTAGGTTGACACTGGTCTGGTATTCAATTTTCTTTGAACGCATGACTCGAAAAGTCTGATAAGCAAAGCTGTTTTATTATTCGGACTATTAGTAAATGACGTCAGACGTCGTATTTTGAAAACATGCTCATCTTAATGAGTGATTATCGACGTAATATGAAAAATTAAATACTGCCATCAAGATAGTCGATTGCGAAAAAACACATTTCATATGAGAAACGAATCATTTGATTACTGTAAAGAGATACATCTACCAGATGAGCTACTGACGACCACACAACACGTATTTGGTTTCAATTTCGTACATCGTTACAAACGACAACCGAGTGCTTACAATATATCATTTATTTATTAATAATAAACAGAATCAATATTTGAAATTGATTTATTAATCAATCACCGAAGGTAAGGTTAACGTTCCTAGGGACAGCATTTGCCTTCGGTAATTAAGGCTCATTGACTCCTGTAGAAAAAAGATAATTTCATTACTGATCGATTTCAATAATATTTTAATTCTGAATTTCAAGAGAACATTTCAAATTTATACATTCATTATGTAATGATGTGAATAAATATATCATGGTTTGGTGTTCATTTCATAAATGTATAATTCCAAGAGAGTTATTACCCTATTCATTGATAGCGTAACAATGATGATAAAAGCTTTTGATTAATTAATTAATTTAATTTTCGTCAAAATGTGTAACCATGTATTTTTTTCATTTTATCTACTTTATAATGAAGGTTGAATAGTATATGTTGTATACGGATAGTGTTTTTATAGAGAAATAGAATAAGTCAATCCCTGTTTAAAAAGTGTTTTTGTGATTCCATCTATACTAAAATGTTGTTTTTCGTTTTCCTGCATTGTAGACAAAGTTTTGTTTCTCTCAATGGTAAAGTAGGTGCAGATCTATTTGTTAGTTTGACTTATACATCGACAGAAAGCTAATGAAACATCAAAATAACGTTACCAAACAAGTTTATAGAGAAAATGAAAGTTCAAGCTTTAGTTATTTTTTTCTTCTATAGGAACTCGTTCAGTTCATTTTTCAATCACGTCACAACAGGGTTCAACTCACCGTTGATAATCTGGTTGGTCGTATTATATCTGATCTCCTCGACCTTATTCATTGATTGCTTGCAATTACCTTCAACTCCCGCTACATGATTTGTCAATTACATAATATGACTCATTCAATTCTAATGTCAATTCTGTATTTTATAACATTTCAATGCATACATTGTCAAAGTAGAAGTTTCACCACATTTCACACTGTCAGTTATATATAGTTCTCCACAAAAAGTTGCCATTGTGAACTGATGTCGTAAATGGAGATAAGATGATAATCGGTATTACTATTTCAAACGGTAAGGACTACACTTTTCATGAATTTCCTACACGCGTGATAAACATTGGGAATTCTTGGTATTACGTTGTCATTGTTCAAATATCACATCTCGAAAAATTATCTTTACAAAAAGTGAAATAAGTCATATCGACTTTTTCAATTCGCTATTATCGTTGATTTCATTTCATTCATATTCAATCGTATTTTAGCCTCCATTCAAAAGTATCAAACAAACTTCTACCAACAGAACGTCCGTTAATAGATTTTTGTTGATATTTTTGAACATTGTATTTGATTTTTCATTTAGTAATTCAATTTTTATATTGTTGCTAGAAGAAAGATTCATTAATACCTCACGTTTATTGTGCTGTAAAGATAACATTAATGTCATATTAAGGTCAGATAAGTACTCGGAGATAAAAACGGATTGTTCGTGGAAAGTGTTTGTCCTTATAGAGTGTTCCAAAAAACGACGAGACGCACTTTAGCAATTGAAGACGATCTCAAGTTGGTTAATGTTTTGTTATTTATGGTATTTTCTTAACAAATGTCATTGACTTCGAAGTCCTTCAGCAAGTAGGCCTTGTTATCAACTCCCTGCGCCATACCATTCTCAGTAGCAGAAAGGTTATTCGCGGACCTGTCAACTTTGAACCGTGACAGAGTCGTTCCCCAATACGACAGAAATAAATCTCAAGGGGAAAATTTCTGCCTCTTTGGGGGATCTAAGCCACGACTTCAGACCATGAGCCGGGTATAGAACCATAGAGCCAACTTCCTCACAAATGATCCGAATCAAATCGTCCTATAAGTGTGCGACCGGACTACTACTTAACATTCTGAAGATTTTCAGTGGCCCCAGCATGTTGTTTCGGTTCTGCTCCCCCTCTTCTTTTGGGTGTCAGGTTGAGTTTCGGGGACTGGAGAGGTTCCCATAAGACCTCTTCTATGACCACGATCTTGATCTTAGATTCCTTGAACTTTACGGAACCAACCTTATTAATAAAAAATAGATATTTGCTGTAGGAGTAGCCCTTTGAAAGATATTTCATTTCAGATATGAGTAGCCCTTTGAAAGATATTCCATTTCAGATATGAGATAGGATGTTTTTATATTTTTAACTATATGGAAGAAATTCCATTGTTTTTATCCTAATGACGTTTAATTCACACTATTTATTGTTATTATTATATTTTAAAATTCGACGAAATCATCATCATTATATAACTATATAATCATTATATAACTAATGAAGACACGAACCATTAACTCAAAAAGTAATGTTGGTCGAACGTGAACACAGATAAAAAATAAATGGTAATAATTGACATATTTCCCTAAAGACTGTCAACTACTGGGTATTTTACCCTATTTTGATATTGTCGCGATCAATTATTGAAATACTTGCATAAATATTAGAAAAATTGAAAAGTACCCATATCGGTGGATATTTATTATAATTTCGAAAAACAGTAATTTTAACCATGGCGATACAGGAGCGGAACTCCATATGCACAAAATCAAAGCGGAGCTGTGACAGATTCTCTTGTATTGAAATATACGAATAGAAATGACTTTCTTTATTGATAGCGACGAATATCTCCAAAATTTCTCAATTATTCAGAATCCATAGTTATCGTGTGTAACTATAGAACCTTCGGAATTCCTATGATTCCTATCTCATTGTAACATATGACAACAACCCGAAATGCACAGAATGTGTTTTACCTCACTCTACTTCTTACTAATTTCCACAGGTGTAGTCTTGGTAGTAATTGTTTCAAACATACTCGAGATTGCTATTCAAAATCAATGTTTTTGTTGGGTAACGGATCATAAATTGTCCATCGTCAGGACTTCACAATGGAATGATTCAATAGGAAAACAATATACATGCCAATACATACTGCATTTTGACATATTTTTGATTTATATAATAACAATAAATATAGATATACATATATATGAAACCACCGACATGTTAATATAATAAATAAATTATACCATTGATTGGAATTAGCCGTTTTTTTAATCTATCCAATTTGGAAAAATGGAGCAGAGGAGAATAAAATTCGATTCACTGGGTGCATCTTCAGTTAAGCCTTTGTGGTGACGAGCCATATTTGTCATTGTGAGATTTTTTATATGTTTCCTGCATGGTACCAAGCAAAACGGGGCTCTAATCACAAGAACTGTTTGATAAACATGTGATTATCAATCATCCCTAGATCTTTTGTTGTCCTCTTCAACTTGATGAACAATTTCAAAACTTGCAGCCAGCCCCCGGAGACGAGATAGACTTTTCCTCTCAGTGGCGCAAAATCTCGCTTTGCGTTCCACTCTGTACGACCGCTAATACTGACGACTCGTTTCAATCGTATGAGACACGCTATGGACATGTGCAATATTATTTGAATTATTCTCCAGTATCAAATTAACTTTCCATACCATTCTCGTATGGGAAGTGAGTCACTTATTCCGAAACGAGGCGTCGCGAATCGATCAATCTGCCATGACCCAATAAAAAATACGGCCGATACCTTCATTAATGCAACTGTAAACGTCACACGGATGGTTACCTGCGAAAATAGCTACCTACATAATGCTATCAAGAACGACAAGCACACACACACAATATATATATATCATATAACAATCTAGTTTTAACCTTGGGCAAGTTCGTATTTATCTTTTTCATTTAATAAAATAACAGCAGTCGGCGAGCTCAAATCGCTTCGATTACCTAAAAAATATTATCGCCTATCAGATTTTCTGTCGATGGATGTGCGCAAGTCGTGCGATAATAACAAATGTGAGGATCGGGTGCATTTTTTTATTTGACATTAGTATCGCGCTAGAACCGTCGTCGTTTTCCCAGCCGCAAAAAGGATGTCATTACGCAATCCTAGTTGTGCATAATTCAAGGAAAGTCAACCGGTCATATCTGATAATGATGTTCTGTTTCGCCGATACATCTTTTACAATGGTCCCTCTTGGCTTATCAACAGGTAAATAAGTGATAAAAGTGTGACTGCTGAAAAACTATGTGGTGTTCTCGTTATATGTTTTGTGTATGTGTCTGTTACGCTTTCCTGCTTGTGTGGTGCTGCGCCGGGATCGCTTTCCACTTCAGTGTATCCTTCTAAAACCGTTCTTTGTTCGTACAGAACTGAAGGATGTGCGACGATCCGCCTAAAGAAGATAAAGACAGTTTCTCGAAAGATAGCAATGGTTGGACTACGGACCGATGTGACGACATCGGTCTCAGAATGCTGAGGGATCGCAGAAACAAAATCACCAACGCCGGAAAGTATTCGGAAAGGTACAAGGACGCGTTCAATCACGACGTGCCCAACGACGAAAAATTTCCTTTGAGCGCTCAGTGCCGCGATACGATGGAACTATATCGTAAAGTGTCAAAAGGGGAGAAAGACGGGTCTCCCCCGAAGCAACTCACCACGGAGAAGATGAAACTCGCCACAAATTGGAAATGTAATGCCACCAACGATTTGAACAAACAAGAGAACGCTCTGATAGGCTACAAGCTAGTACCAGAAGGCACTCACAAACCTGTTCTCGCGTCTTCCCCCATCAGTGCTCCCAAAACCCCCAAGTGGACTAAAAAGAACGTTAATATATACAGTGTAACCCCTTCAGGCTCCACGCCCCCAAACAGCCCCGTCGGTCAAGCACCACCAGGATTTCCTCCAAAGACCGTTGCGCTGAGCAACATTCTTAACGGCCCCAGCAGCAACAGCAACGCTGACAACACGTTGTCGCATTTGCAAAACGTGGAAAATATCATCACCAAACTGAACGAAAAAGAAAAGCAGGAAGAAAACCTCAAAAAGTTCGAGGAAATGCTGAAACGGTTGACTCCCAAGCCTGTCGCTAAAGCCAAGCCTTCCCCCATGAACCAGATCGAGCAGATCGCTAAAAAAGCGAAAGAAAAACCCTTGGACAAGTCCGACAACAATCTCAAGTCGCAAGAACATATCTTGAACCCCATGAAACATTCCAGCGAGGTGGAGGATTTGCCTGCTAGAGGCTTGATAGAGGCCGAGGGAGACAATCACCAGCATTTCAATAGGGACGTGAAGGAGAGGAAAAGCATGGAGAATTCCACAAAGGACCATAAGCCTAAGACTGCAGCGCATCTGAGTAGGACTGCATCAGATGCGCACGACAAGTCTACCACTGTTAAACGACAACCTAGGGTGTCTAGGGATCGTGGACGTAAAGTAAGTTTTTTCTGTGTCTGTGTCGTGAATTTAGCCGATGATAACAATGAGCGAATAACTGGTTTGGTAAGTGGCTAAAAATAGATTCGCGTTCCCTTATCACGCAGCTGTGATAATGGAAACAATTGTTCTGTCAATTTGATTCACCGCGTTCGATATCTCATTCGCTTTTCGAATTGTCGAAAAATGTTCCTTGGAATATCAAAAATATTCAGAAAGATGCAGTCTGAAAACTTTTCAATCGTTAGATAAACGCACGTCTACTCGATTTGGGAATGCAAAATGCAAGTAGTGGTTTCGACGTTCCTTATGATTATCAAATTCAAAAACATCTCTGAAGCAAACGCACATTTGTCTATCTCTACTTTGTAATCACTCACTTCGCACTGAATCATAATTTTTACGTTTTCAGATATAGCCGCTTATTCATCTGTACAAAATTTCCGACGTTGTGGTAGGATATTAGACATTTTCGAAAGTTTCTCAATATATTACCTAACTGCTAAAATATTTGCAGTTTACAGCTACAAATCAATCACATCAAACAACTTCAGACGATGTTTTTTCAAATATACAGTATGAAATATTGAGAAGCTTTATATTCAGTTCAGTAATAATTCTAACTGTATTGACTCCAAAAATAGTACTTCAAAAGGATATTGAAAAACATTAAGGGTGATATTTCATTAACTCATTAGCTTATATTTGAGAGAGGAGTAGAGAACATCTGAATTCATTGATGACTGCATTTCGGGGGTGAATAACAGTTAGTAATAATGGAAACGTTCATAATGAATATTTTTAAGTGTCGGCAAACGGTTACAATCTTGATATTTGTGTATGCATTATTCTATATCGCAATTCAAAGCAGATAACAGGATGCACCCAAAGAAATCTAAATTGAATGTAGGCTGTCACAGTCGTGATTTGAATGGTAAACACAAAATTCTCCGATTCTTTCGATTCGAAGTACAGGTTGAGGAATTCCATACTAACGTCCGTTTTTTTCTCTCGAAAGTATCGAAAATGAGTGGGCTGGTTTTTTCCCTCCACGGAGCAGGATATGACTAACGAGGTCTTATTTTTGAATAAGCGATGTCTTGCACAATCCGAGAATAATACTCGTTACCAGTTTAGCCATTTATCAAAAACCACGACCAACTTCTGACTTGAATTAGATTATTAGATTTCCTATCAACAACGTTTTTTTGTTCTGATGGCCTGAATTCACATTTTCACTGAGTGTTGTGACACTATTTCATCTGGGTAGAAGATAAGCTAGCTATAAGTTATTTGAATATAACGAGATGCGATCATCATTGATAGATTTCTTTATAATGATTTATTCGTTAGCCACTGTTCTTCGGAAAATACGAATCATCTATACTTTTTTCCGAAGTTCGAATCCTGTAGACTACAATAAATTGTTCACCCCTCTTATTCCTGATTACATTTTCGGTCCGTTGATGTCAAAGAACATAAAAGCAGAACCAGCCTTCGTCTCATGGCGGATTCAAGTCGAGTTACAGCCAAGACAGGATCCAGTTCGATTGTAATTGTTTCAATTGAAAAAAATAATATTGTATTTCAAATTCAAGCCCAGGGGAGAGTCAAGAGGTTTATATTTTACGCATAATACTTCCTGTAACATTATGATCAATTCTATTTAATCAACATTTGGATGTATAATCTTTCGAAAATATTGCATTCTATATCTTGTTGAAAAACGAGACTGAGTACTATCTCGGATATATTGTATTCGATATGAAAGAATATGGACATTATCTGGTATCGAAATTTTCAATACCCTATGTTATTTCTTGCTTCATTACTCAAAAATTACAGATTTCTAAATGAAATCTTCTTAACATAACCGTAATTCATTCGAAATCCGGAATGATGAGATTTCTGTCGAAGATAGTTACCTTAACTTTTTACTTTCAATCAGTGATAGAGCGTATTGTTGTGCCCCTTTGACTGTTTTTTCATTCACTGTAGATGGAGCGTATTATTGTGCATTGTGTCCCTTTTGACGGTTTTTTTTATTCACCGTAGAATTTGTTCAGCTCTCAGCATTGGAATCTTTGTTGTGATAATTCAATGGTTCTTCAAGTTTCAATCTTCCGAACTCCTACTTCATTCAGGTTCTTGAACGCCCTCAGGAAGTTCATTCTCGCTAGTTTTTTGGGTTTCTAAACCTACCACAATTTGAATACAAAAAAATTAATATATGTGCCTCTTGCAACTAGATGAATGGCTAGAATCACTGACATCGAAGGATCAAAAAATACTTCATCAACCCACCGAGGGTCTTTGTGTCAAGAAATTCACTGTTGCGTCTTAGCCTCTAAGCAAGATTGATGTTTGAAAAAACGGTCCTTCCTTTAACCACATTAGTTTATTTTAATTGGTATTCTTTGTTTCGAATCCAAACCGAAGGTGATGAGGCGATGAAAAAATGATAGATTAATCATCAATTGGTAACTTATTTTGTATTTGATAAGATAGGTTGATAACTGGCTACCTATCTAGGTGATACGAAATGTTATTAATCATCTGGATATCGACTGTTATGTATCATTGAGCTTGATTATTGAAAATGCTTAAAAATTCTTGTTTTTATACCTATTCCTGTTGAACTTTCATAAAGAGGCTCAACGTACCACTTGGGTAATCTTAACTTATGCACCCTCCCTAGACTAAAAGTGATATTGGATTCTGCATACTATGGCATTCCACTTTCCACCCAATAAGTGAATTGGACTGAGTGAAACGTACACGAGATGAATAAAGATATAATCGTAGAATTCTATAAGCGACAGTTCACAGAATGCCACTGCTATAAAAAACCCTCGTCGTTGTGATAATAGATGAATCAATATGGCATCGGGGCAAGTATCATAATTTCTATTCTTGATATTCTACTCGACTGTATGTCCAATAGTCGATAAGAAGTCTTAGGTTTTAAGCGTTACCTTTTCTCAATACGATATATCAATTTCAAACAGACGATTCGAATGCACACATCCGATGTGCTTGATCACTGTATATGTATAAGTGATGTTGGTTATTAGTTAATGCCAACGTTAAGTAGATGAAATGACCATGGGCGCCGTTACAAAAAATGTAAGGGGGGATAAAAAAAATGAAAGTAATGCATTAAATTGAAATAAAAATACTTCTGAACAATAGTAACCAGTGTGGTTTGAAAAAATCTCAAATCCAGGGGGGGGCGTCCCTCCTTGCCCTCAAGAAACGGCGCCCATGAAAATGCCCCATCATCATTGTGTTTGTTTTTCTGATTCAATTTGTTGTTGAAATGAATCGTGCAAGATCTTGATAAATTATTCAGTTCGTCCAAATAATACAATGGTTGGTACAAATGAGTTCCATTCAATATGGAAGAATAATTATTTGATTCATAATGTCTTCAAGAAGTTGACTGATGATTTTTTGATCTTCTGACATTTTCGAATTTAAGAATGCCTATCTTGTATGTAGATGGATGGCAGTCTGTTCGTTCGGTTGGTACGCAGGTGTTGGCAAAATTTCATTTTTCTCGCCAATTTTTTGGCACCTCTTTGAGTAATAGGGTCTTTATTGATTCGAATCGTATCCTTACCGAACCTTTTTCTCGTTTACCGATATGTATTGTATATATGTTGTTACACAAACATGAAGTTTACAACAATCCCTTAACAATATATATACTAATGCTTCAGTTGGCTTCGGAGCATCAATATATTCCGATTCTCACATAAAAGTCGATAATTCGTTTCGAACTGTTTTAGGAATATTCTGATGATTCGATATTTTACTTTATCTACCCATTTTCCCATATCTATATTTTTATCTCTGTTCGAGAACAAATACTTCAGCACTGGTACGATTCTCGTACAGGAAATCATTGTTAATGCCGTAGCGAAATAATAAAACAGTCTCATCGTTCGATGAAATTACAAATGAATGGCACATGGAATTTAACTTGGAGCATATGGAAGTACATTCGATCATATTGGGTACTGTATTTTTGGTCTTGGTTCTACTTGCAATACTCTCAATCGAGATCGTCTATCTGATGGACGTAAAGCTGCGGACTCCAGCATCCAGCATCCCACCGACTAGTCAGACTCAGACTTAACCCCACTTTTTATAAGCTCGGTCCAAATTTAACCTCACTCTTTTTTTACAGGCCAATGACAGTTCAGTGGAATCGACGCGTAGCGGTTCGGCATCTACGAGAAACAGGCCGAGGCTGGGAGAGGAACCGACGATTGGTAAATACAAATTACTTAAGACCATCGGCAAGGGAAACTTCGCCAAGGTCAAACTGGCCAAGCATGTACCCACGGGTAAAGAGGTGGCCATCAAGATCATCGACAAGACTCAACTCACACCTGGTTCATTACAGAAATTATTTAGAGAAGTGAGTATCCCCTTTGACGAAATGTCAATAATATCGAGAGAAATTATTGGGTGGCAGCATGCACCTAAATTTAACATTAACATTGAAGTAAGAAAATAGACATGTTATTGGTCAATGCCAATTTAACAACTTACCAAATGTCTCGAGTCTCAATTCAGTGGTAAAATTAAACGACGTTGAAATTTCTCAAGACGTTTGTTCAGTTTTCGTTATTGTATTCAGAAACTTCGGATTATGATATATCCACGTGGAAAGCTAGGGCTTTGACTTTGAAGGGAGATTTTTTGTTACAATGATTCTTTCCAAAGACAAAAAAATAATCGTGTGCCTACCCTTCCCCATTTCATTTGTTCCAAGAAATAATTTATCAAAAGCTTGGTTGATGAAGTCTTCAGTTGAGAACTACTAATCTTTCAAAGTGATCTAGCTACGATGGCGGTTACCAAAGATAATGGCTCTATTGTTACTAGCCCCAGCCTGCGAAAAGAGCGGTAATTTCATTCTCGGAGGGAATTTCTCATCAGAAATCGTGATATAATTGAAGTTTTTTTTCAATGGTCGTATGAAAAATAAATTATTAGGCAGTGTATTTTTTATGACCACCGGGAGATTAATAGGAACAATTCGACGGGAATACAATTTGTAAAGCTGAAACAAAGACCTAAAAACATTGTTATACAAATGTTGCGATTCATTGATTGAATAACTTTATCTTCTCCTTATTTCCCCAAATTATTGTTCGGTTTCCATTCTAACATAAAGCAGATGTAAGGATTTGAAAAATACGAATACAGTTTTTGTAAGACTCAGTTGAAAATGGTCTTGACCCAAAATGATTAGCCGACCCTTGCCTTCTAGGCGCACTCCTAAAAATGGTCTTGACCCAAAATGATTAGCCGACCCTTGCCTTCTAGGCGCACTCCTAAAAATGTTCAGCAGAGGGGAATATAAATTGAAAAAAAAAAGGAAAAATGTTTCTAGATGAAAAACATTACTTGGGAATATAATGAGAAGCGCCTGTGGCTAATGCTCGATAACTATATTGCCAAGTTGTTTTATTCAGATTTTCATCATAGTAATTTTTCCTTCAACAATTTGTTGATATTTTCTGTACATGAAATTTGTCTTGAATTCAACGTTTTGTAAAATATAAAAAATTTTTTTTTCGGTCTTTTCAAGTATACGCTTGGTTTTGAGATTTTACTTTCTATCTAAAAAAATATGAACAGATTAGAAAAAAAATAACAATTTTTTCATCAATAGATGAAATGGAATTAATAACAATCATCAAATGAGTAACACCGAAAATTTTAAAGTTATGCAGGTGCATAGTATTTGTAAGTGGTGAAGCATCAACATCGTGAAAAAAAAATTAAAATATATATTCTCCATTTTATATATATTTTTTTTTTGTAGCATTAACATTCAAAAAATAAGAGATCATAAAAAATATCGGGTGACCTGGAATCAATTTACCTGTATCTTCATTGTTATTTTCTATAAATGATTCACATTCAGTACTTCAGTTAGATGTCAGTACTTTACAATTCAGCAAGTATATTATTATATAACACTTCCGGTTTGACCGGAAGCGCATTCAATTTTCATATCTCAAATGGAGCCTATTTTTTTCAAATTAGGATTCCATATAGAATAATACTAGTAGTAGTAGCATTTTCATGAAAGTATGCTATGGAAGATTGAACAATTATCATATAAGTGTTCATGGCCAAACTTTTCACACATCATTAATTATGCAGACTAGCTATTTTTACAATATTATTTTCTTCATTTTTCAACATCGTCATTCATTTTTTTATGCTAACAGGTTTTTTTTAATTTGGTGAGTAACTCCATTACATATTGAAAAACAAAACAACCAAACAACTCAAAAAATTCTCATGCCAGCATAAACGAAATATATTACTTGATGTTGAAAAGTGAAGAAAAATTAAATTATGAAAATAGCTAGTAGAGATAATAAATATTGTGTAAATAGTTTGGCCATGAATTATTGTAAAAGTCTGTGTGAAGTTACTTGAGACAGCATAGAAACTGAAATTCCATTTACAGTCGGCGCATCTTTGATGAAACACTGGCGGCAGATTGTTGCTAATTCAACAAGCTGGCATAGAGTTCTGTACCGTCTCAACTGAGTTTGTAAAGACTATAGTTATATGATATTGTTTATTATTTTATAGTATACTTTCGTGACAATGCTCCATTCTAGGGAAATTCAAAAAGTAATTTTTTATAGAATCTCAATGATATCAGTTGATTATGGATTAGAAGTATGATTGTGATATATCATTGGAAACGCAATGGCAAATACAAATGTTCTATTTTCTGATTTTTTTCCAATATTATTTTTCTTTTCTCTTCCAGGTAAGAATAATGAAAATGTTAGACCATCCTAATATAGTGAAACTATTTCAAGTGATCGAAACTGAAAAAACTTTGTACCTGGTTATGGAATACGCGTCGGGAGGGGAAGTGTTTGACTATCTCGTCCTCCACGGTAGGATGAAAGAAAAAGAAGCGAGGGCGAAGTTCAGGCAAATTGTCTCTGCGGTACAGTACTGCCACCAAAAGAGGATAATTCACAGGTAGATCTAGTTATAATTTTTGAGCTAAGTGCTTTGTGAGTGAGCTTATTAAATGGTTGCAATGTGTGTAATACTGTAATGTAATATTCAGACCTTTGTCCATCAGTATCGAAATTGTTTACAGACTTATAGTCTAGCCTTATCAGGTATTATTCTTCTGGTTATCATTATTCTGGTCATGATGCTTCTAATGAGAAATTTGGCCTCGTTTACATGATTACTTTTGTCTTGGAATTATGAATCTTCTTCTTCCAATGATTACTCCATATGATATTTGGGAAGTCTGTATTGTGATGCAATATCATTTGGAGTATATTTTTCATTGAAGTTACTAGAGGTGTTAGCATCTCCTAATTGTCAACTATATATAAGTGTTTAATAAAAGTCTTTATATCATCAATATACTTGAAGTGTTCTCGATAAACTATTGTAACCAAGTTTTCATATTCGAGTGGGCCCTGTTCCATTGACATTGTGATGAAAAACTTTGGTATGAAATATTTTCCAAAAACTTCACACTTTCACCCAAAACTTTTAATGGAAATTCTGATGTGACACGTCATTCTTAATTAATAGGAAGAATTTCTATATTTCAAAACACCCTTGTGAATCAAAGAATCCATTATATTTGAAGAATTGGGAAGTATGATACATCTCAAAGCTCTTATATTCAACTGTAACTCCCATAATGATGAATGGGCAAAAGAATATAATTGATAGATTTTCTAATATGTCGAATATATAATTCAATAAGAAATGCAACCTATTTTTTGCTGATTACCCGTTAAATACCTGAATTATTATTCCTTATCACACTTCTCAATTTTGTACCAGAATTATAGTATAGTTAATATCAAGTAATGTTCAATTTCAAAAATAAAAAACTTTCGCTTTTATTTCAATAATGTAAATGATGATTACAGGTAAAAAACCAATTTTTTAAAAAATATCTTCATACGTATGGATGAAGAAGTTTAAATAAAATCCAGATATCATATATATGCAACAATTGCAATTGAGTTGCCTGTTATTATGATAAATGCTGTCTTGATAACCTTCATAATCATCATTATAGAAACAAGGATATGTATACTTTTGAGCTGTACTACGATTGTAAGCAGTTGTGACAAAACATTAACTTTGTCGTTTATTGAAAAATTAATGCTTGAGTTGCATATTATGTCGAGGGAGGTACACGCACTTGTAATACCCATGGTATAATTAGTATTATTGTAAGTCTTAGAAATTTCAAACAAGGAATAAATACTTTTTATATTCAGTAAAATATGAATTGTGTTACTCAAAATACTGTTCGTACCACATAAAAAGTGAAGCCACATCTGTACATTATTCAGCACATTATCTTGAAAATGTATTTCCTGTTCAAGTCTTCTGATAGTTGAATTATTATGCAAGAAATTAACCATGTTGTTTTTTTTTCCAGAGATTTAAAGGCTGAAAACTTATTGTTGGATAGTGAAATGAACATTAAAATCGCGGATTTCGGATTCTCAAACGAATTTACTCCAGGAAACAAATTAGATACATTCTGTGGTAGTCCACCATATGCAGCACCTGAATTATTTCAAGTGAGTATTGTGTGTAGGAATTTTATGTCTACGACCTAACTGTGCCTCTGAATTGGTCCCGACCTTAGACGCACACTGAAACCGGACTGACTGGCTCATATAACTCTTACAAGATATGGAAAATAGGTCAAGTATTAGACTTATATCTCTTAAATGGCTCAATATTGCCCCATCCTCTCCAATCACTGAATCATTATAAAAAATTATTGATATTCCATTGTTTCCGAAATTGCCACAAGAGGTTTCAGTAATGAGTTTAACAGAGTGAGCCAAAGTTTTTTTTTTCACTAGATGTCCATTGAAGTAAAAACTTGCTCCTTTTTTAAATTGAATTTTAGCTAAGTGTGAGTTTAGTTGCCACCTCATTTTGAAACAAATATGTTTTGAGACCATCTGCCCTGCATTCCAATTGTATGATTATATCAAATGTTTCTGTCTCAGACTAACAGCCTTTGTTGGTCCTCTGCTATGCATTTACAGGGTATCCAACGACCTGGAAGACTTGGAATAGTCGGGGAATTTTGCAGGCAAATATGCCAGTTTAACCTATAAACAAATATTATTTTCAGAGGAGAGAAAACCCAGAAAATGGATTTCAACGAAAAATAGTTGAATTTGTAATTTTATTGATTAGCCGTAATTTATTTGAACTCTTGAAATGTATAGAAATGTTTTTGTTTTTTATACGAGCGTGTTGTATTTTGTGAAAAATCTCTTTGACTTTAGTACGTTCTATACATTTTTATTCGTTGAACAACATTCATTCATATTATTTTACGCTTGTTATATATTTGAGTTTTCGAAACACTTCCAGCTGCTTGTTTCAATAATCTATTTACATTGGTGAAGGGGTTATTGATTCTTCACTATTACTCCATAAACGGACTTTAAATTATTGTACTAATTTTATTTCAATAGTTCGAAAAACTTTGTTGAACTGTTCGAAACAGGTACTGAAAAACTAAATGAGTTGGTGAGGGAAAACCTGAAAAAGTCAGGGAATTTATTTCAAGTATTGGGTACCCTGATATAGGCCATTTCCCAGACGCATAGCTTGGCTGGAAGAACTGTTTCTCAAATTCCAAATAAAGCTGGTAGTACTGGTGATGGTATTTTGAGCTTGGTCAATAGTAGTGGACATGAAAGATTTCACTTCTTATATTTCTGTTACAAATTTGATTAGAATTCAAATGAGCCACCACCAACATAATAGAATACGATTGTATATTTAACTGAGTTAATTACCAAGAAAATATCTGGGTTAGTCCTCAATATATGAGTTTCTCATTGTGCCTTATTCGAATTAATCACTAGGTGTTGTTCAAGTATGTAACTGAATTTAAAAAATATTGACAGTATGATAGAACTGTTTAACGTGTTCAGAAACTGTTTCAGTTTGAAAATATCCACCAATTTTATGCATTGAAATTGTTTCTTGGGGTGGATTTGTCTCACTTTTCTCTTCTTTTTTTGAAGTTGATTTCTTGGCGGGGTGCGTGGCTGGGGGGGGGTTACTCTGTATTGGGATTTCAAATTGAGACCGCCCACCATTTTGGCGTAGACGTCAACTAATTTGCACTAGTTTGAAAGCTATACCTAATCAAGGTTAGGATTTTGACATGTTTTAAAATAACATTGCAGCGCCACTCTATCCAAGACTTCAATTATGTAGCATCACTTTGACATTGAAACTTTTAGCCAGTAGGTGTATCGGTTTTTTCGAAATACCGATAGATTTTTGAAGATTCATTGACAATCATTCAAAGATAGACTAGCAGCAGTTAATCAGATTCAAAAATTACCATTTTTTTAAAAAGCTTATGTGTGCCACTACAGGTGGAAAAGGCGGTTCTTCCCAACCTCCTATTTTCTACAGGATCAAGCTTCCAACCTGTAATAAATATTTTACCTTTTAGTATATGAAGCTCGAAATATAGATTCGCGACTGAAATAGACCCGCTTCTGGCTTAAGGTTTGGCAGTGCTTATTACCTTCATTTCTCAGATGCAAAGCTCTTATTGAGGACTTTTCGTGCAATAAACCCAAATATGACAAGATCAAACTTACCCCCAATGAACTAATATCTTTTTACCTAACTTCAACTGTTCCTGAAGAAATCACGAGTATATTAAAAAATTGCGCACGGAAACCATCACCTGGTATTGATGAAATCAGTGGCAGAGTATTGAGTGCAGCTGCTTGCGAGCTGAGCTACCCCCTTTCAATTCTCATTAATGAATCTTTTCTAAATCAATATTCAAAGAATCAAAAGCAGTACCAGTATATAAAAATAAAGGGTCAATTCATGACGTGAAGAACTATAGGAATATATGCCTACAAAGTCAATTAGCCAAAGTTTTTGACATATACTATTACTCTAGGCTAACTAATTTCTCACAGTCAAATAATCTGCTGTCAAATTTCCAACATGGGTTTAGGAAGAATAAATCAACCATAACAGAAATAAGTGAACTAACCTCATTCATATATGATGCTCTGAATGAAAAAAAAAATCCTCTCGCGATTTATTTTGATCTAAGTCGAGCATTCGATATGGTAGATCACAAATTACTGCTAGATAAATTGGAAAGATTAGGACTAAGGGGGGTAGGAAATAATTGGTTATCCTCTTATCTAGATGGCAGATGCCAAAGAGTAGTAGTTGACAGTAAAAAATCGAATATTCAATACATCAAACAAGGAATCCCTCAGGGATCCGTACTTGGACCACTATTATTTATCGTGTTCATGAATGATCTCAGCAACTCGGGAATTGAGACTGATCTCCAAATAGTCTATGCTGATGACACTAATTTTTGTATCAAAAACTCTTCAAGTGAAGAGAATATCATCAAAGCTAACTATAACGCTCGAGTATTTCAGGACTACTGTTATAACAATGGATTATCTGTCAATGTCGACAAAACCTGTTTTATGGCTTTTCTTCCAAAAAACAGTGTGCGTGATTCCAGTATGCTTGTACGAATGAATCATAAATCAATTCAGCAAACTTGCTCAACCAAATTTTTGGGTATTATAGTCGATCATAAGATGACTTGGGAAGATCACATTCATTGTATGACTAGTAAATTAAGCTCTATCTGCTTTCTCATCAAATAATTATGTAATACGGTCAGTATAGATGTTTTAAGAATGGTATACTACGCTCTTGTGCAATCGAAATTGTCATTTGGTATCATATTCTGGGGATCCTCTGCTCATATTGAAGAAGCTTTTGTCATGCAAAAAAGAATAGTGAGATGCATTATGGGAGTGTGCATCCTTCGACATCCTGTAAAGAACTGTTCCAAAACATTGGAATATTAACCTTGCCCCGCCTTTACATTTTTAATCTTATTATTGATTTCGAAAAAAGATCAGAAAATTTCCAAAGAAATAAAGACGTGCATGAATATAATACTCGAAATAGAGATATGATACATCAGTCGTATTCAAGAATGGCTCTTGACCAAAACTCATATAAGTATCAACAGATACGATGTTATAATAAGTTCAAACAATTATACACCGATTCAGGAACATTCACCGAACTTAAAAATAAATTATACTCATATTTGATAGATAGAGCATTCTACTCGATGAATGAGTATCTAGACGCATGAATGTTATATTCTACATCTCAACGCAGTGTTGGATTACTTGAGAATGTACTTTTTATCCTTCATAAAGGTAATTTTAATTTTTGAACAAATATATTCAATGTCCTGCTATTTATTCCATTTTTATTGTGTATGTGTCACCTTTATGTGATTTTTTTTTTGTAAGCTTAGCTGTAGTTGTTGACTAGTCCGATGGATGTACACCTGTTTTGGTAATTATAGGCAGATGTTACATTTTGGTGATGAATAAAGATTTTGTATTTGTATTGTATTTGAACGTGATGTTCTAAAGCAGTTTAACACGATATTATTACGGTATCGAGAATCGCGGCCCGGTAGTAATGTTGGGGTTTCAACGTTATCAGGATGAATTTAACTATGTTTTTTTCCAGGGCAAAAAATATGATGGACCTGAAGTAGATGTCTGGTCGTTGGGCGTCATATTATACACGCTGGTATCTGGCAGTTTACCCTTTGACGGTTCAACCTTGCGAGAACTTAGGGAACGAGTACTTCGTGGCAAGTATCGAATCCCCTTTTATATGAGCACAGACTGTGAAAATCTCCTGAAGAAGTTCCTCGTTTTGAATCCTGCGAAAAGGGCCAGCTTAGAGACTATTATGAAGGATAAATGGATGAACCAGGGGTATGTGGGGTTAGTCGTGTTACATTTCATATGTGTTTTCGTGGATTTGTGTAGTTTTGATGTAATTTGTTAGCGTTGATAATTATTAGAATTATCAAAAAAAAAGGGTCTGCAGAACCACTGCTTTCGATGGTCGTAGAGATGTCTTAGATTTGTCATGAAAAAAATACACCACAATAATTTTTAGATGTTCGTTTGTCACAATGTTTCCTAAGCACGTTTGTTCTGTGATGGAGTGAAACTGATACACTTGTTTTCAGTTTTAGATGAAACTTCACAATGGCAACATTGAATAAAGTTTCAGACGCATCGGCATTCAAATGTTTGTACAGCAAGACAGAAGACGTACTTGGTCCTATTGTAAAATTAATTTAATTCTTGTAAATAAATGATGAATAAATTGTGGCCTTGCAAAATGAACGAAAAGTTATTGTGTTGTATTTCCACTACACGATCAAACTCTAAAACATAACACACATGAATGTAACGAAGTAAGTCTGGAAAATTGATGGTCTCGCTTTAAAATACTCTGGAATGTATGTTTCAGGTACGAGAACGACGAACTCAAGCCTTATGTGGAACCGGAACAAGACATGACCGATCCCAAACGGATAGAAGCTTTAGTTTGTTTAGGTTTCAATAGGTACGATGTTGAAAACTCCTTGGATTCTCAGAAGTACGATGACGCTTTCGCGACTTACCTACTCTTAGGAAGGAAAAGCACCGATGTGAGTATTTCGTCGAAAATCAATGATCGTTATTTCAACAAGAAATGTCGAAGCTCGTACAACTCTTTCAGCTAGACGAATTTATATCAAATTTTAAATCATATCAAATGTCATTATAACTATATGATAAGAGAAGCATGTATGGAAGTACATTTTGTCGTCTTATATTAGCAATATCCTGCATATGATTATCGATGCCTAGGTAGATAGCAGGTCAGAACAGAACGAACAATTTGATGATAACACATTAAAGTGTCAAATATTTAACAAGTTGAAATAAGTTAAAAATATCAATGATAATGGTAATTGAGAAAGACAAATATCTATAATATAATGAAAAATGGCAAGTGTATATAAGTTTGAAAATAAAGAAATGTCACTAGTACCTATACTATAATACAATTGCGTCAATATTTAAAATAATTAAAAATGAGATTACATTAATAGTAATACATAAAATATTGTGAAGGCAGAAAGAGATGTATAAAAAGTGTGACGTAAGGGACAGAAAAACAAGCTTAAGTTCTGTATGCTATACTACATAGAGCTAGACTCTAAGAGAGTTGGCTTTTTGGAGGTATTCCGATACACTGTAGAAGCAGTTTTCAAGAAAAAATCTTTTGAATGTGATTTTGAATTTTTTCTACAAGTTCAATTGATTTATCGAGAGCATATAAATTGAGATTTAAAGAATTATGTTGCCTTACAGCTAGTCTGTGTCGTTGAAGATTCAACAAGTCTGCAGATCTGGTGTTGTAATCGTGTATATCCGAATGCTTAGTAAATTTAGTCTTGATATTATATATTTCCAGTAGAACTGTGAATATGTATAGGGAAGGGAGTGGCATTTTGCTAAGTATGATGAAGGATTGTTGACAATGATCTCTATATCCAAGATTTGCCAGAATTCTTATAGCTTTTTTCTGTGACCTGAATACCCTTATCGCGTTACTAGAATCACCCCAAAGAAGGATGCCATAGGATAACACAGAGTGGAATAGAGAGAAGTACGTGATATTCAATACATTCATATTAGTAACAGGTTTGAGCTGCCTCAATATGAATAGAACACTAGATAACTTGCTAAGCACATGTTCTACATGGCTAGACCAGTTTAATCGATCATCAATTTTGAAGCCAGTAGTGAAATGTTATGCCCCATTTGATACAGATGGTTTGAGGAGACGATCAATTCTGAGATTGTTCTCATTTGGTTTTAGTTTATTTCGCGTAAACCAGCTTTTAGCCACGTTCTTATTATTAAAGGGTGGTGTCGTCAGCAAATAAGACACATATTATCGGTGCGATAGACTGACATAAGTCGTTAATATACACTAGAAACAGAAACGGTCCAAGTACGGATCCTTGAGGTACTCCATGTTCAATTTGTTTGAGATCTGATTTTTTGTTATTCAAATCGACATACTGATATCTATTGTTCAGGTAGGAACTAATGAGATCTAAAATATTACCTCTTAGTCTGTAATGAGCCAGTTTATCAATGAGTCTGGCATGTGAAACACAATCAAAGGCCTTGGTCAGGTCGCCCTGATATAGGCCCTCGACTATTTCGGTCACTATACTGAAAGCTGCCTGAGTGGTAGATTTATTCCTGCGAAAACCATATTGTGATTTGCTGAAGTAGAACCTATTTTCAAAATAAGAATATAGACGATCCATTAGGATTATTTCTACAATCTTTTCTTTTATAGGAATTATGCTGATTGGGCGATAATTGTCCAAAGATGATATGTCGCCCTTTTTAAAGATGGGTATAACTCTGGATATTATGAGAATATTTGGGAAAGTTCCCCGGCTAAAAATCAAATTTATCATGCCAGTCAATGGCGTAATGATTTGTTCGGTTATTTCTTTCATCAAGTGGCTGTTTAAGTCGTGAATATCTCGAGAACTAGAATTTTTCAATTTATTTATAGCACTATGAACTTCATATTGCGAAACAAGTTCAAGAAAGAAGGACTCAGCAGGAGAAGGGAATTTTTTGAAATTTTTATCCCCTTCAACATCTAATTGCGGAAGAGCTTTTATCGTTTTTTCAGCTATGGTACAAAAAAAGTCATTAAATTTGTTTTCTGAAAAAAAAACGAATTTAATGACTTTGTAGTCATGTGATATATGTGTTGTAGAAATGTCAAATTATTCAGAGCAGATAAACTCAAAATCTACTTTTTCGATAATATTTGGTGTATCTAGGGGAAATTCCTATAATTTGTATTAATAATCTTGTCTGGGTTTCGAAATGAAATGTTATCGCGAAGATTTTTTTTTGTAACTACTTACTCTTTATAGGCCAAAAAAAAGTAGGTTCATAATGCAATGTTCTACAGAACGGTTTTTTTTTTGTTCCAAAATGTTCAGGGGTATCCCCTGAATGTATCTCCAAGTTGATGGGACAGAGGTCGCCCGCGTCAGCCGTCATCTTAGAAAATATGTTTTATCGAATATCTCGCGAACCGCGCAACGCACGACAAAAATAGTGGAGATCATTTTTATAGACAATAATGTTTGCCGTCTTTCTATTTATAACCTTTTTTGTATAATGCATAGGTTTTTAATAATAGCGCTCCAAACTTTTTACAATACGATTATTGCTAAATATATAGTCAACGATTCATGATACTTTGAAAATGGTGTAGAACATGAAATTTTCTATATATTATATTCAAAACTCTTTCCCGTAGCCTTCAGTTTATGGAAATGTCGAGTGAACGCGAAATTTCCACGAGATTATAATGCAATTTATTGAATCATGCTCCTATAAGTTGTAGTATATATTTTGGGTCGTTCGGAATTTCCTCCTCTTAACATTCCAATAGTATTCGGGTTAAAAGCATCGATTGATAATAATAATAACAATTCTTATGTTGTAGCATGGTTTACTATTGTTTTTTGCTATATAGACAATCTTTTATGATGATACCGTTTTACCCTTGCAAATAACAATAAAGATCAATAAATCATCAGTTGTACTCCACACTATTTATAATTTCAATTGATTCGCTACACAGGTCTATTAAAATTTTTGTGAACACTTCATGCCTTTTTATGCGTTATGAAATATTTTTCGTATACAATGAGCAATATTGCCCCATGATGTACAAGGTGCAAGTTTTACCAAGCTGCAGCTCTTAAGTATAAATGTTACGTGAAAAAGTTTCGAATAAAATTTATAGGAAATTTCATGCTCTATAAAAACTCGGTTACTATCATTTTCAATGTATCATGAACCGTTAACTATATATTTAGCAATAACCACATTGTAAGAAATTTGGATCGCTATAATAATTAAAAACCTATGCATTGTATAAAAAAAGTTTCAAATAAAAAATACGGCAAACATTATTATCTACGAAAATGGTATAAAATGTTCATAATAATGTGAACACAGCTGTGTAGTGAATCAATTCAAATCATAAATAGTGTGAAGAACAAATAATGATTTAGGTATCGATCTTTATTCTTACTTGCAAGGATAAAACGGTATCATCATAAAAGATTGTGACGCAAAAAACAATAGGACACCACGCTACACCATTAGAATTATTATTATTAATAATAATTAACATTTTCAACCTGAATACTGTTGGAATGTTAAGAGGGGGAAATTCCGAACGGCCCGAAATATATACTACAACTTACAGGCGCATGATTGAATAAACAACATTTACACGAGTCCGTAGGACGAGTGATTTTATTTAATTCGGTTTGTTTGAATGCTTTTGCCGCAAAATAAAAAAGTTTGAGTGTTTCGAAAATGAAAATTTATCTTATTAAATTTGAAGAACGAGTTTTATTTGGAGAGATTATTTTTTGAACAAATAGAAGGGAGAAAAATTTAATTGATCAGTATTTCATTTACATAAGAAGGAAAGGAGAATAGGTGAAAATTTTACAAATTAGAAATGTCAAACAACGATGTATGCCCTCTATGATCAAGAAGAGATATGATGCTTACGCAGTGAATATGATAATGCTTGCCGACGATACCAAGAGATGGCGTCACACCTCTCATTGTACAAGGTTTATGATTGAAAATTTCTTATGAAATGAATATCGCGCCAGAAGGAACATAAAATCATTCGTTATGTCGTTGTATCAAAATCTTCATACAACGGTTCCTTCTCATACAACAAAAAATGAATTGTATTTAATAAAAACTAATTGTACGCCATCTTGAGTTAAGGAAACCTTATATATTTGAATCGGTCGTTCGCTATATCTGTCATAAAGTTGGGGTTATTAGCTGTTTAGGTACGTATTTGAGTGTTCATCGAAATGTGTTATGGGGTAACTCTTCATTCATGATAATTTATATAAATATGAGCCGGTTCAATAGAATCGACGCGGTAAACCGTATGGTTTTGACAGTTCAAAGGTAAACAACGTTTTATCGAAAGGACCAGGCAGTTTTATCAGTATAATACACAATGATTGGCTAGAATAACCATAGAATAACCCGCTACTATTGGTTGAAATGCCAAAAACGTCATATTTTGACAAGTGAAAAAATAATTTCTACTATTTTTGTCGTACGATTCGCGGTTCGCAAAATATTCGATAAAACGTGTTTTTCAAGATGGCGGCTGACGCGGGCGCCCCCTCGTCCCGCCAACTTGGATTTATATTCAGGGGACACCTCTGAACGTAGAAATAATCTATAAATGGTATGTTTGAGTCGAGGTTCGAGTGAGTGAAGTACAAACTGAACAAGAAAAAACTTGATTCAGTGCCCGTTGCGTCATATATGTAGAATATGTGAATAATTCAAACGTCTCTGAATGAGTTACACATATTTACAGAGAGTGAGTGAGAATAATTGATTTTACTTATTTTATAGAAGTTTGTATTCTTTTTGCAATGACTTCAAGAAGAAATGTCAAAAATCACTTCATCAAAACTTCCCTTCCTCCACAAAAATCGTCATGTTCCTTAAAAAGGAAGACTTCACATGAAAATTTGTCCACCGTAAGGCATGGACTTTACACGTTGAGAAATTATATTTTGTATACTTCGTGCTATTTTTCCTGGTTTTGCTATGCCTGTCCCACGGAAATTAAAGTTTTCAATCACCAGAACACACAATATAGATTTGAAACATTGTCATCATAAATTACAAAAAGTAAATGACAATGATATTTTCAGCCGGAAAGTGATGGCAGTCGGAGCGGTAGTAGTTTATCACTCAGGAATATGACAGGGCAACAACAAGCTGCTCCTCAACCAGCCGTGCAGAGTCCTCAGCATCGAGGCGTGCATCGTTCAATTTCTGCGACGCACGCGAAACCGAACAGGAGAGCGTCGAGCGGAGGTGAGCTGAATGTCGTTTGATAGTGAAGTTTGTGTAACTGATTGGCTTTTTTCTTCTTTCTATTCCAGGTGGCACCATAGGTAGGTAGATGTTTACGTGTGCTGATAAGTTGTAAATAACTATGAGACCGGACCCTCACGGTGCAGGAAGTCGACCTTGTGAATAGGCTTTTTATGTTGTTTTCATTTCTTTTTTGCATAATTGTAGCTGTATACAGTCTCTTGGCGAACGCTACCGTTTGACATGCATGACTGTACGTTTTACATTTTTGTCTTAAAAATCTTCGAATTTTCTTCAGGAGAAACTGTGAGGACGGGGCCCCAACCTCAAGTACCTGTTTCGCAAAGTAATAATCACCAATCAGGATTTAAAAGACAAAATACTGTCGATAGTGCTACGATTAAGGAAAATAGCGCCAGACTTAATGCTAGACCTGCCAGTGCTCAACCCAAACCCACCACAGATAATAGTAAGTAGATTTACCCGCAGTCGTACCTGTTATTTATAGTCAACTGACCGCTCTCTTCTTGAAATATACTTGGGTGCCCACCAACCTGGAAAACATGGAAAACCTGGAAAAGTCAGGGAGTCGATTCGATTTATGGGTCCTGGAAGTCGGGGAAAAACGTTAAAAAACGACCAAAGTCAGGGAGAAGTCAGGGAATTTATTTTTCCGGCCATCTAGGGATATATATGAATCTTGGCATCAATTTCAACTCAATACATACTTTTAGTGATGACGATTAAAAAAAATTTTTGACTGCCACAGAAGCAGAGCGGATCAAACTACAATTCAAAATTATGTGATTCATATTATTACTCATTACTGAAAGATTAAAGTGACTTTTCTGAATTATGGAAACTGATTAAATTAATATTGATATTATCTCATGGCAACGCTTCTGTAGAAAGTGGTTTCTCAATTAATAAGCAATTACTTGTTGAAAATTTGAAAGAGAGATCGCTTGTAGCACAAAGAGTTGTTTATGACAATATTATCTATGTTGGTGGTACAGAAAATATTATTATTAATGATAAAATGTTGAAGTATTGCCGTCAATCGAATAAAAAGTATAAGGAAGCACTTGAAGAAAACAAAAAAACTGAAGCCTTAAAAAATGATCGAAGAAATGAGAAACGAAAAATTGAAAATGAAATAAAAATGTTGAAAATGAAGAAACAAAGAATAAATAGTACCCTTACTAAAGAAAATGAGGACATTCAGAAAACAATTGAAAAGTTACAGATCAATTTAGAATTTTAGTTGTATTCTTTTAATTTTTTAATGATAGCTCTCATATTGAAATGTGAAATAAGTTATTTCAATAAATTGGAAAGCCACAAAATTTCAATTCATCATCGATAATTAACCTACACTTCCCTTCCTAAATATTTCCATTGGAAAATTGAAATTTCCTCTAACAGCAGAAATAACTATTTTCATTTTTTTTAATGATAAGAAATTATGATCACTTTACTCAATGAATCTATATCTGCCTTACCGAAAATAATAAACTTTACCATAACTCCACATAATTGGGCCCAGTATCTGTTTGAACAGTGAAAGTTTTTTTAACACATTCGTTACTGGTCATGGAAAACTTGAAAATCAGACCTGGAAAACATGGAAAAGTCAGGGAATTTAATTTGACGAAATTGGTGGGCACCCTGAACTAATGCAATAAAACATTTCTTTATATACATCAACATCAACAATTGATTGCCCAAACTACTCTCAGTAAAAAAATTCTCATGTAATTTCTGGATGTGATCTTATATCATTTTTGAGATGGTTATAATTGATTTGTTGCATTAGAATTTTAAATCGGCTTGTTGATTTTCACCTTATTTTTTTTTTCCTTTGCTCTTCCCTTCTATGGTTAGTGTAGTGTCTTTGTTCCATTTTTTGTTTTTTGTCATATCAGGTATACAAGCTCCGACTAAAGCTCGAACTGTATCTAAGAACACCGCATTATCTTTAGGAACTACAGTTGGTCGACGGTCAACCATCAGTTACGACGGAAAATCTGATAGCACGGAGAAAACTAATTTACCTGCCGATATACCAGGGTGAGTTGGAAGTAGTTCAAAACTAGTTAGTGAACATATTCTATGTTTGATGTTATAGTTTAATTTTTGGTGATCTGTGTAGATCTCTTGTAACAATAACAACATGCTAAATTTTCAGGAGGAAATTTCTCTTGATTATTCTTCACTAAAAACCACATAATTCATCTCTGAATTATCTTCCCAATTTTGAAGGAGGATTATTTGATCTTAGTATTTTCCAAAAATGTATTCGCAGTTTCTGTACATATTCTGTACATGCATCTACCCTTAAATATTTTAATAATGATGGCTCATTTGTAGGGAATTTCCCTGCCTGATTTCTGGAAATAATAATGACTTAACAATGCTTCAAATATAAAATTAAGTGAAATGCTGGATGCAAGAAATCTTCTCAATTTAAAGGAAAATTATACATGGTTTGGTAGCTGGGTGCAAACCTTTAAGGGGATGATACACTAGCCCATGTAGAACATATTCATACAAACATTTTTATTTTCTAGCGCGTTTTTGATTTTTAAGGGAACTTTTACGATTTTTAGTAAAAAAACCCAAAATTGGTCAAATAAATGCTAATAACTTCTAATCTTAACAGAAATGTCCGGTTTTTTTCATTTATTTTAGTAGTCTTATGTGTCCCCAATCGTACTAAAGTAGTTTGAAGCACCATTGTGTCCAAAACAGGTATGTACAGAGCATTTAAACTTTACAAAAAAAGAAAGAAAATAAAAAATATGACCTTTGATGCCAATTAAAAAAATAAATAAAATACATACAGGTGTTCAGACACTTTTAAAAACATGCGTAGTTATTGCGTTTGAGGTATCATTTATCTAGCTAAGTCCTAAACTTTTTTAATTAGGGTACCTGAATCAGTTAAAGGTCGTAAATATGGATTTTTTTCCATTTAAGAAAAAAATGTTTTGTACTGTAAAAATTTATAGTTGGTGTTCAAAATGTCCTTCACCATTGCGTATACACTTTCTACAACGATTTCATACTTCAGTTGTGGTTACTTTCATTTGCATTTCCTGTTTCATAATTTCAAACGCTGCCTCTATTCGCTGAAGTAATTCTTCTCTCGTGGTGATTTCTGTTTTGTATACGAGTTCTTTCGCCCGACCCCACACAAAAAAATCCAACGGAGTCAGGTCGGGCAACTGGCAGGCCAGGGGATAGGTCCGTCTCTCCCGATCCAGTTGCCAGGAAAACAGCGGTTCAGGTGTTCGCGGACGCTTACAGCCCAATGTGCTGAGCATCCATCTTGCTGAAATGTGATCGGCCTGTCCATGTCCAATATTGGCACTTCGGCATCATAAGTAACATTGGCAAGTCGTTTATCATGAATTCGAGGTAATTTTGTCCATTCAAATTGTCAGGCAAAATGTGTGGGCCAACCAATGTGCGTCCGATGACCCCACGAGAGAAGAATTATTTCAGCGAATAGAGGCAGCGTTTGAAATTATGAAACAGGAAATGCAAATGAAAGTAACCACAACTGAAGTATGAAATCGTTGTAGAAAGTGTATACGCAATGGTGGAGGACATTTTGAACACCAACAATAAATTTTTACAGTACAAAACATTTTTTTCTTCAATTCCAAAAAAATCCATATTCACGACCTTTAACTGATTCAGGTACCCTAATTAAAAAAGTTTAGGACTTGGCTAGATAAATGATACCTCAAACAAAAGAGCAATAACTACGCATGTTTTTAAAAGTGTCTGAACACCTGTATGTATTTTATTTATTTTTTTAATTGGCATCAAAGGTCATATTTTTTATTTTCTTTCTTTTTTTGTAAAGTTTAAATGCTCTGTACATACCTGTTTTGGACACAATGGTGCTTCAAACTACTTTAGTACGATTGGGGACACAAGACTACTAAAATAAATGAAAAAAACCGGACATTTCTGTTAAGATTAGAAGTTATTAGCATTTATTTGACCAATTTTGGGTTTTTTTCACTAAAAATCGTAAAAGTTCCCTTAAAAATCAAAAACGCGCTAGAAAATAAAAATGTTTGTATGAATATGTTCTACATGGGATAGTGTATCACCCCCTTGAAGGTTTGCACCCAGCTACCAAACACCCTGTATAATATATAACAGGAGGGTAACTATAATTGTACTCAGTTTATTAGCTGAGGTCTAAATCTCAAAGTTTGTCATTTTATAACATTCGAGGAAACTCCTGTGTTTGATGCGTAGTTCTATCCATTTACATAAAAAGGAGCATTATGCAGAACAAAAAACATCAGAATTCATTCCTAGTAACATTGATTGGATGAATATACCATTATGTTTTGGTAACAAATATTAAACATGTATATAGATTCAGAGACGTATAATAATTTAAATACACTGCTAACACTACTTGTAGTCCTTTGATGGAAAGTTAATGTTTAGTTATTAGAGTAAATTCCGAATCCCTGTAATGAAAGTTAAAATTGTCTTCTTTTGCTAACCGCATGTGCAGTCCTGAGGCGGTTGGTGCCGGAGACTCTTTAAGGCCTGGAAAGGGTCACGTCAAATCTGCCTCGGTCAGTAGTAGTGGCCCTGAACCTACTACTGATCCGTTACGTACTAGGTAGGTTCATTGTCTGTCTGACAAGGGTGGAAGATTCGAAAAACATATATTTCCGTCATGCAAATATTGATTTACAATTCGAAAATATTTTATTCTGCGATGAATCAAAAGGTCTCCGACTATAGATAACTCGTATGTTGATTATATTATTTGTCTTTCCTTCAATGTCAACTCCACAGTTTTCTTGATTCAAATTCAAGATTCTTTTCCGAGAACGGAAGACTGATCTTCTATATATCATTATAAATTTTCAGTTTCATTCCTCGTCTTAAACGAGAACGTATCTCACAAAAATATTAGCTTTTTTGCTACCATAATAAATACAAATATTTGACGATTGACGTGATTATAAAATAATTGATTATTCCAAAAAAATCAACAGTTTTGTAAAAAAGCAATTTGATCAATACTTCTTTCAGTTCGAATTTATTTAAATTTATTTAAATATTTACTATTATTAATATTTATTTAAATTTATTGAATATTAAATGGTGAGGTCATTTGTATGTCAGTTATATATATTATATATAATGTATGTTTTTCAACACCCTCATCCCAAGGAATGGATGTTTTATATTTAGCATTGTTAGTGTAGTTCTTCATCCCCATATTGAGTCCTATCTCTCAACATTAGTTATTCTAAATTGTACTCTTGGCGTTGTATGAGAAGATGATGGAATGTGTTTGATAATTATATTTCTAATTCAATACTTCTTAAAAATTGATTGAAAGATAGTTTCACCCAACGGCTATTGGTATATGAAAGTTCAGTTCAATTTTCTATTTTCAACATTTCACGATCTTTGAACCAAACTTGTATGAAAAAAAAAATCATCCTGAAAGAAGTTGTTTCCTGGTTTAAAACTAATTATGAAGTTTCATATTTATGGTAAGCGGGTATTCAATCAATCAATCTTTATTGACCCCAAGAAACATGAATGTTTGTGAAGAAGGGAACTTATCGATGAATCAATCCAATGTCAGATGAAAAAAGAGAAGTGTTACTGGATCAAATACTTTTTCAAGTTTCTTTTGAAGCGTTTGTCAAAAAAAAATATTTCGTTAATTTCTTTGGTAGTTTGTTATATATTATCACTCTGCCTAGTTTCGTATTTATGAATTGTTTCAATTGTGTTGAAGGTAAGAGAAGAATGTTTATTTTTATTTTTTACGAAATGGATGAAAGAACAAATTTTCAATTTATATAAAGAGTCTTTGTGTTCTGTACATTTTCGACATGGTAATTTCAAAGTTGATATAGTGTATCTTTTTTTTAATTTTTATAAAAAAAAAATATATTTCTCCCAATGTTGGACATATAAACACCTACGCTGTCTGCATTAACAATTTTATCGTCGGCATTTAGACGAAAATGTTCTTCAATGTTACAATAAATAAATAATTATGTTAGTCATTTCTGTTTCTGAAATAAATAATGAGAGTAAAGCTATGAGTACACGGTATGGAAAAAATATTATGTTTGGCAGTATGACGTCAAGAGCGATAATAGCAAATGAGTGCTAGATGCATGCTGCAAATTCGAAAGTGCCAAATACCTGCTGATTACATGGTTTCACGTTTTTGTAACAAGAATGACATATTCCAATCAGCACTGCTGGGTAGGTTGACGATCATTTCTCAGTCCAAAATTGAATTGTTCGGATACGCGATGTGTCACATTTACGTCAAATCTTGCTTTTGTTAGTGGCTATAGCCACGTGTGACCAGAGAGAATATGATCAATAGCTCATAAAAGATAAGGAGATATGACGAAAATTTCAAATTTTCAATTGAACAAATGAAATGTAAAGAAATGAGAAAATGTTTTCCTTATCATATAACGAATTAATAGTATAATAGTTCATACCGAGGCTGAAAGCCGTGATGAACTATTTCTCGAGAGAGAAATTATCTTAAATAGAGATTTGTTTACTTCTCTTATTCACAACCATTCGAAATAATTTTATATGTAAACAATTAATGAATATTTACAAGATTTATTCCAATACGTTTTGGATTTCAAATTGTATCATAGACAAACTAATTTCATTACGCTTCCACAAATAATGGCAATATTGCCACTCTTTGTAAATGTCATTATCATAAGCCTATGAAGAGGTTGACTTGACTAACGAGAGCATTGACTAACATGTCATTTTTGTCAACTACTGTGTTAGTTATTGAACAGCTCTGTGTTTTTATGGAAGAAACTGAGTACCTGTTTCATTCATGTCCGTTTGGTACTGATGTGATATGGAATAACTGTAATATCATGCCACAGATAGCTTGTTTTGTGTAACTGCGTTGGTGTAAAGACGTTAACGGTGATCTACGCACTTCATGAATTCCGCTGTCGGAAAAGTGTTTTCCAGACAGAAATTAGGTCAGAAATAAGCACATTTTCCAGTGATTGTGAATGAAAGTCATTTAGTCTGTAAATGATATGTGTACCTAGTTTGTGTCAATTAAGTACTCTTTGTATGTCTAATAGCATGTTTCGACGGTGCAAGTTTGTCGCTGCAACTCCAGAAAATTGCATGTGTTCATGCAAGTTTTTCGAGTTGCATGAATCTTTTTTGGTGCGATAAGTTGCAGCGACTTAGTTATTTCTATGGTGAATTTGTTGCCGCAAACCACAAATATGTGGTGGCATCATTGTGAAGAATATTGATTTTGAATTTCAATTATTTTTCGAGACTTGAGGAATCAAGTCGAGTAATAAGGTGATTTAATCACAATATCAATAATTAGAAATGAATGAAATTATATATCAGTTGTGATAATGTAGACATTCATCTTGGTAACATTCAGTGCTATTTTTTAATATTGGCAATGCAAACTGACAGCTAGATGACAAGTCGCCGCGAGAAGTTGCAGCGACAAAATTGCATCGTCGAAAGGGGTGTAACTCTCTTCCTGGCTTTTCACAATCAATGATTGTCAAAATGGAAAATAAATTAAGGTGATCATTAGCAATTACATCAACTCGAAATTTTCCCAAGATATTAGGTATTATTACATGCCTAATAAATATATGATTTTCTCTATAAAAATTACATCCCTGAGAAGCTGTGTTCGATACCAGTATTCTAAAATCAACGAATTTTACAACTTTGTTCAAACGTTGTTCAATAATTGACTCAGTATCATGAGCACTTGCTGAAAAGTGATTTTCAGAACATAATTAATATCGAATACCCAAGTGTCAGTTGACGGGCGCTATCACATGTATCAGGATTATGAAATTTTGCCATTATCTTCATTAAGTAGGCCGTAGGTCTAGTGTTTTTGACAAAAAATTTCTCAAGTGCCAGTTTTTTTATATTTTTATTATGCGAAACACTCTCGCACAATGAAGGCAGAGTCGTGTTCGGGTAAGAGACAAGTAACGTTCTTGATTGCTGAGGCGCTACGGAGTGACTTACTAATTTTTCGGAAGTGCATCTTGCATTTGAACTGCTGGGAAATCAGAAAAACCTCGAGTAGTAACAAGTCGGTTGGTGTATCTCAGGGGTGCTCAAACTTGAACCGTTGGCGATCTACCTCAATATTAGTCCAGCAGCCACCGCCTGATTTTTCGAGTGATTAATAACAGGCTGAATCTCCGTGAGTAGGTTCGGTTCGACGAGACGCCCAAGTTTTCCCTCTGTGAAAATTCTCGTTAGAGGTAGCTACCGTGTTACCGTGGTATCGACAACTTCCAAGCGTAGGACTAGGAAAACGTGCCACTAAATTTGTAGGACTATGTGGCCATTTCATTATACAAGTATTTACTAAGCTGCATAAAAAAAAACAGCTGGTTGTTGATAATTTTTATGACCTCGTTTTTTCGATATATTCGGAGTGGAGGACGCTCCAGTCAAACCATCCATTTTGTAGGACAATTGTTTTTCCGAGTGTATTATCCAATTATCTCAATATGTGAATAAAATAATCACTATCAGTCCGACAATTTCGATACCCCGCCGAATCGACATGTTTCACACCTGCGCACTACGTTAGCTACCTCTAACGAGAATTTTCACAGAGGAAAAACTTGGGTGTCTCGTCAAACCGAACCTACTCACGGAGATTCAGCTTGTTATTAATCACTCGAAAAATCAGGCGGTGGCTGCTGGACTATATTGTTAGACTACGATCGATCGACTCTGAGAGGCTGCAAGTATGTGTGATGCAGGATTGGTATCTCTCCAAGTTCCCACGCTTAGGTATTGCAACTGACACACGGCATATGAGACAAATGCACTTATCTTTAACCATACAAATTTTTTCTCGAGATCGACTCAAAAAGCACTCAGTCGATCGCGATCGACCGTTTGAGCACCCCTGGATCTGATATACAGACCACACCCGTTAGAATTGATATCTGAGTAACCAAAATTTCGTTTTGCGCGTTGCACAGCTCAGAGTCAGCCATTCTTAGCCTTTGGCGCGAATTAGTACTACACATATCAGCTACAAGAAAAATGTTTAGTTTACATTGTTGACCAAACGAGTCCCTCCAAAATCTGTCACAATAGTTCTATACATCTCCGATAGAGCTATCTTAATATATAACAAAGGAAACATTATTATACCTTCAGAATAGTTTGGTTGAGAATAATAATGTTGAATTCTGCAAGCACAGTATATTGTTTGTATTCAGTGGCGAATCCACGGGGGGGTTTCGGGTCTGGACTCCCGCCATTGGGAAAATAAGAGTTTTTTTTTTCCATTTTTATCGGCTCCTTATTCCCAAATTTTGTTAGGGAACGAAAAAATGTCACATGAGCAAGACAAAAAAATAAAATAGAATAATTTTTTTTGCTTTAAAATTGAAGAATTTCAATAATTATTACATTCCATTGAAAACTAAAGAGCAGGCTACATATAAACAGTAAATTTTCGAGGTTTTTTGAAATCCAATTCCTAAAGAAATAATTCTCAAGAATTAAAAATAGTAAAACAAGATCTGGATTGAATGTTACCCAAACAAACAAATTTCGCTTGAAATTTTTGGACTCACCGATTGTTCTTTCCTTTTTTTTTCTGGTTCAGTCGGTTCAGACGTGTAGTAGGTTCAAAATAAAATTTTTTTTTTCAACTATCAAATCGCAATTTTTCTCGATGACCCTTTAAAGAAAATTGACACTTGTCAGGCTTATCGAGGAAAAGTTCGGGAAATTTCTAACAGTAGTGACAGTGCTGCCATTGGATCCTTTTTGGCGCAGTATTTGAAAAATTAGACTTGTTACATTTGTGATGAGTATTGTGTATGCTTGTAACGATTTGAATATACTATGTATGAGTAGAATATGCTGTTGATTAGGTTAAATCAACTCGATTCGATTTAAAGAAAGTAAAGTTTCGAACCTCCTGGCTACACCTTCAAATTTTGCTCATGTCAATCTCTTTCACCTTTTTTGGATCTTGACTAGTTGCTATACGGTAGCTCATAATTTTCTGTTATATATATATATATATATATATATATATATATATATATATATATATATATATATATATATATATATTGAGTTATAGACCCCCCCTTGACCTAATCCGGAATCCGCCACTGTTTGTATTAGTGTAACAGAATTAACTTCTACGCATAAGTAAGGACTATTTCCGCTTTTTTTGCTTTTTTTTTCGCTCCAATCAAGATGATAAACACATTTCTTCATTCTTCTTACCACTGCCAAGAAAGAGTCATATATGGTATTATTTCGTTTTCTGTTGCCTTAATAAACCTTATTCTGTCTCAGTCGTACGAGCGCCTCACCAGCAGCCACTAGGCAACAAGCTTTCCCACGAAATACGTCATCGAGAAGTACCTTCCACTCCGGCCAGACGAGGCCTAGGGCTACGTACGCTCAGGGCTCTCCAGGCGATTCGCCGCACACCAGACCGTCGTTTTTTGCCAAATTCAGCCTCAAAGGATTCACGAAAAGGTGAGTGAAGTCGAAAACATACATAACTATATTAGTGAATGAATAGTGTAACAGATACGGTAGGTTTTGAGTTTCTTCATTTTTTTTGTGCATATCAATCGAAGAATTATTTTTGTTGGTTATGTTCACTACACTTTTTTACCGTGTGGATCATTGTACTTTATTCGTCTCGATATTGAGGCTTTTCGAAAGTATTAGAGCATTTGGACAACTTTGTCAAAATTTTATATCGAATTGAAGTGGTCGGTACTCGAAACTCCGTACAAAGAAAATACTTGAACTCAAGTTTTTTTCTGTCTACCAGTTCTCAACGCGAGGGACAAACATATTCAATGGCTTTAAAGTCTGAAATATGTTCTTCATTTCGAAGTTTTTTTTTCATACCTTGTTGCCGCTAATCGCAGCCGGATATAAACGATTTCAACTTATGAAGATGCTTATAATTTATATCGGCTGCACTTATGTCCATTATAATGCAATGAGGTATGAATAATTTGAGTTTATGTCAGAATGTGCCTATAATCAGACCTTTGAGCCATGGACATGTTTGTCCTACATGTTGATATAAATAAATCATGAAGGAAAATTCGTAACCAATAAAATTATATTTAAATTTGGTTACTATGGCACAGAAACTTGTCAGCGGTGTGCAAGATATTTCTGTGTCAAGATATATTATGATTATTAAGGTGTATGTAATCAATCCTCATTTTCATGCATAACTCGGAAAGTGTTGTGCGTTAATTTGTTCATTGAAGGGCTACATAGAAAGCATTGAAGATGTATACTAGCTTTTTTGGGGAACCCATTAGTCTGCTTATGAAATAGTCCCCCCTTTGATTGAGTGTAGTTTCTGTTGTATCGACGATTCCATTATTGCCTTTGTCCAAATTTTCATTTATGTACCAATTTTGGTATAAAATTAAAACTAACAGCACTTCATCATTGTCAATAACCTCAAGATATGATGGAAAAAAAATGTTGATGGTAAATTATCTTTTTGCTGATAGTTACATACAATAAAATTGTTGTTAACTACCAGACCAATCGAATTTCTTTATGCAATAACTTCGTTGTTCGCATCAGCTTTGGTCGGGGCTTTACACTATGAAGGTTTTTGATTTTTAATTATGGGAAGTCATCGACTTTATGTTGATGATGGTACTGCTTTGTTCTGATAAGTGGCCAAATAGCCCGAAACCGGTCTGCAAGTGTGTCCGTCCATATAATTGAAAATCAATTCCTTCATTTGTATCACCAAAAGCAAATGCAGGATTTTCTTCTGTGAAGAAACCTGCATTGGCACCTGGTCAGATATAATTCAATGCCCTTCGTGGTATTGGCCAGAAGAGTAGTTGTTTTCTGACAGGTGCCAGCCAAAACCTACTGTGTAGGTAGATTTGAGACTGGCCTGAACGAATTGTTCGAAAGATGATTATGCATTTTATATGGAATATAGTTAGTAGGGCGATATTATACACCAACACTACTTGGAGTTCTCTATTGGATCAGTCTTAGAATTACTCGAAGCAGGTGCACATTTGTGACTTTGAAAACAAAGCTAGAGTTCACTCGGCACTGTGTGATTGGAGGTCAAACCATAGAAACCTGTGGCTGTTAATGATATTATATTATGCATTTTTACGTTGGAATGTGAAGAAAAATGTTTAAAAAATATTACAGTTGGACTGTATAAGGAAAAGATTTTAAAAATACATCTGAATTATATGAGGCATATTCTGAAAATAGTTATGACCATCTAGCATTTATGAATTGAAATTGGTGTGATGTCAAACTCTTGAATAATTACAAATATGATTGTGTACGGTGTAACATTGGCTGGGTTTCGCTTCATAACAATAATCTAACCAAGTAATAACTCAATTTACTTGTCTACAACAACGTATCTTTTACACTATTCATATATCAGACCTGTAAAATATTCCTTCTGCTTCACACCTGCTTTATACTGCTTTTTGTCTTACTAATCTGGTTATGGTCTTACAGAGTTCTGGTGCTTCATTATTTTTCAATTCGAAAATGAAACAACTGTTCAAACCCTGAATGTAGTCGACTTTTTAAGTTTTTTATTGTTATTTTATTGGATACTTTGGGTAGATTTTGGTTATCTAAGTTAATATAGTTGTTATATTGTGAATACAGTTCAGTATCCACAGAAACAAACATTATGTTTATGTAAGTTATTAATAGCACTTACAATACTATATGCACAATGCAATAGACATGTAGTTTGATACCTGCCTCTAAAGTTACATTATTAAGTCAAAATAATCCAAAACATGGCTATCACACTATTCTCGTGAGAGGAATGTGGAGTCCATAATTAAGATTATGAGAAAGTTGAAAGAATACCTAGACCTGATCTCCAAATGAGGTCTGATGAATTGATTATTCATGATAAGACCTTAACATTAGACATCCACTATACTTGTACTCTTTTGAATTTTCATGCCCTTTAAATTTCAGCTGAGGCAAAACTGAAATATTCAAATATCTTTTGAGGAAGTATTTCTGTCTTTTTCTTCCCCATGTCGAAATACGAAACTTCTATAATTAACCCCATCTCCATCTCTTTCTCAAATATATAACATTTGCTTATCCCAATGGATTTTTACGTATTTAATTGTCTTGCTGTTCATTTTCATCCAAAACGAGTTGTTTATGAAAAAAATAACTGAAGATCTTTTTTTCATTCTTCGACTTCCTTTTAGATTCTCGAATAATTGTTTTCTTGGTTGCAACGGGGCGGGGATAATGGGGTACACCCCTAGGGTCCTTTCATTAAATCGCCTGTGCTTGTAAATAGTTTAATAGAAAAGAACAATCCATAAACCACCACTTGACAAATTTCATACAGATATTAAATAGTTATTTACGTTAAAAAGTCTGGAATAAATATATATATATATATATATATATATATATATATATATATATATATATATATATATATATATAATATATATATATAATATATATAATATATATATATATATATATATATATATATATTTATATATGATGCTTTGTTTTTTCGGGTTTCATTCCGTGTTCTGTGGTTTTGATCCTCTGGAGGATAATTCTCACAACGTTTCGGCAAAGTCTCATTTGCCATCTTCTAGGTAATGTCTTGAGTTTCGATCTCCGAACTCGACTTTTCAACTCAGTTTGTAGCGAAAAAATCTAATTTTAAACCCAAAAATACAACCTCAAAATATTCTGGAATATTTGAAAAAATTGGTGGCAAGGGAGTTGACGCAGCTGGTTGTGTGCCCGGCTCGTTACACCTGATAAAGTGTTTTTTCGTATTCCAAGCGATGCGAACGTACAAAATATTGGTGTAAGATATCGTGTTTATATTGTTGTGAAGAATAGTTTAATGTAAGTGTGATACATGTATATACACCTTAGTGTGGATTAGTCATAGTTAGTTTTGCATTAGCTATTTAGCAGTAGAAAATTCGGCTTAGAGCTAATGTTACACCCATATCGATATATAATGTATCAAGTCACTTCATATTCATCTGGTATTTACAGAAAGTAAATGAACTTATCCTACTCGAATGAACCTCAATAATATAATATTAAATATGCATTACCATGAGAAAGACGTGAAAAGGAGTTGTGATGCAATTTCAATGACAAGTTATTTATGGGTGATGTTCCTGTATATTATAAACTGTTGTGTACATTTATCATGAAAATCTATGTTATCGACTAAAATATATCATATGACATAATAATTACCTTGCAGCTTTCACTCCTCTGATCTCTGCTCACGTAAAATCGATATTTGATCCAAAATATGCTATCATTTTGTGTCCTTTAATCAGGCATTTCCTTTCGATAACTTATTGAAATAAAATACCTTTTGATTTTTTTTGAATAGATATTAGATAACATTCGGTTCTCAAAAAAAATATAGTTTTCTTCGAATGGCATTGGTATTCATTCAATTCCGATTGGGCTGTGTTACCATATTGGGATTTCAAGTTTAGCGATACGACCTCTGGTTAAAAGTTTCAATGTCAAAAGTGGTATAATTTAGACAAAGTCTTGGTCAAACTGGTACTGTGATGTTCTTTTGAAATGTTAACTAATACTCATATGTGCATCAAGCAAAATTCATGACTAACATTCACATAAACGAAACCCTAAAAGCGATAATAATTGCCTACTAAATTGATTAGAAATGGTTGTCAAATTGGTGCAAAATAGTTGCAGTTTTCGCCTAAATGGCGTCTTAAATTGAAATCTCAATGCTATTGATTCGAATCGAAACATCGGGATTTTCATAAAAATTATTCATGATTTCTAGTATCTCCTGTGATGAATGGGAATTGATATTTCTTTGGAAGTCCGAATCGATATAAAGTTATGTTACGGCTCAAAAAAGAACTTTTTTTCATAATTATCGTCCAATTTTATTTTCACTTAAGAGAATATTTTTTTTTTGTATATCAAATAAGTTAGTTCGTATTTTTCTTGAGAGAACTAGAACAACAATTATCGAACCAAGTTTATGCAGCCAATTCTTTCGCTACCAATGCATTCGTGTGAGCTCTGTTTGGAGTACACTAGCAAATTTTTTCAGTGACCAATTTAGTATTTCAGTAATCATGAGAAAACTCCACATTAATTGAAATATTCACTACAAATCATTGGTCTAACATCTACATTGTCAAATTCTTCAACATATCGGATGGTTACAAGACTTTCAAATATGTCTCAAAAAGCCATCATTTTTCATTGCATTGGTGACATCAACTCTTTCGAAATAGCGAAGATGTTGAGTACTTTAATGCTTTTTCATTAACGACCTCAACTGTTGATAAAGATGTCATTTAGTTAAAATAACAAATTTCAAATTTTGTTTATTATCTCATCGATCATAAGACATTTTTTTTTGAAAATTATTCCAAAGTTTTTTGATCATTTTCGTACAAGACCAGATGTCTAAAAAAAATTTACAATTCAACGGATAGTGGAAACAATCAATTATTATTTTTCAATGATTTTTGGTTTTGTTAATAGTGATCTTCAGGTTTTTGGCCTGACGTTTCCCAAGAAACTAAGGGGCAGATATCAAAGGCGATACACGCAATAGGAAGTTTTGTTCGTATTTGTATATGGATCCTATACATACAGTCGTCTGTCATTGATTTCTTTTCATTTAGGCGAATCACCATGAAATCATTCTCACGCCCGGTGTCTTAACATATTTTTAACCGTTCTCGGTCAGCTGTGGTCTTCCATGCAACTAATGCATGTTTTTTTCCGTTAACCAGCTGACAAGCCCATACGAATGTCTACCCTCAGAAGTCGAAAATTGTGCAGGCAATAGATTAACAAGGCTTTACATTTTAACGCACAGTGGTTCCGTGGCGGGAAATGGTACCGGTCTCTTGCTCGATATTACCACTACTTTAAGGGTTAGTGGCGACCCTTCGGATGATTCGATTTGTTCCAGAACACTCGCTAGTTATAATCAGGGAAACCTCTTGAGTCTTGGTATCTTTTTCGCTTTTCTTAAAAGTTATCTACAGGATACTACAAGGTGAATCAGTACTTCGTTAATCAGGCATGCAAAGAAATACTGATCCACCTTGTAGCATGAAGTAGATGGTTGAGTGAACTGGTTTAGAATGTTTTTTCCGTTGACCAGCTGACGAACGTCAACCGTCAAGTCGAAACTTATGCGAGCAATGGATTAATGAGGCATTACCTTTCAACGTGTGAATCCCAGCACGGTGGCCCGTAGGGGAATTGAATCTTTATCACTCAATTTCATGATTTTTTACTGTTCCGATAAGACGAAATTGAATCGGAACTGGCCGATACTTGATGAAATTTCACATTCAACACAAAATACTTAATAGCAAAACACCTGTCGCGGTTTTGTGAGCCCCTTGTTAGAGAGAATCGTACTGGAAACTGTCTCGTGTGCATTCCTGGCATGTACTCTTGTTAGGACTTCACTTCTAGGTGGGCTCCTGATATTTGGTTTCAAAGTTATAGTGCGTAACGGTTCTTCGCACTTCTTAGTGTTGTCTAGGAATCTTCCTTTTTCTCTCTTCTTCAATGTCATTATTTTCTCTGATATTTATTCTGAAAGGAATGTGAATAAAATAAGAAATTAATTAAAATACGGAATGTTTTGATGAACATTTCGAACATGTTACTCAGTAACTAGATCAAAAAATAAATAAATTTTAGAACAGCGTAAAAGTGTTATTATATCATATTTTGTACATAGATTTGGGCAACGTAAACAATGGATGAATTTTTCAATAAATCTCAGCATGGTGTCAGGTTTTTAGTTTCTTTCAAGCTAAATTTGTTGTAGGTGCTGTTTGAATAGCGGAGACAGATCATCATCGTTTTTGTATAAAAAGGCAAGATATCGTCTCATAATATAAATCCAATATCAATTACTGTTGAAATCTCTTCCCCATTGGAAACGAACAATTCATGTTCTATGAACAAAAATACTGCATGAATATCTATTGAAATTTCACTGAATAGGAACGTTTAGAACTATTATTGAATAGTACGTTAGATAACCACTGTCGGTAGAAAACAAAAGTCTACTACCTACAGCTCTAAACGACGTCGTTAAATAATAGCTAATATAGTTCCCCCTGAGGCATGAAACGTGTCCGAAATCACTTCCCACCTGAATACTGCTAATTTTCAGATTGTATTTCTATTTTCAAGCTATTGCAATGTATCTTTGTGTTGTACATTTTCTTGTAACGCTTTGTAATGACTGTTTCCTCTCTTTTGGGATTTTGTGTGCGCGCGTGGTTCGTCCCTTGAACATCCGCAATCTTTTCAAAAGAAAACAAAAAACAAATATTTGCAAAACAACAAAAGAATTAACGATGATGGGTTGTTTCTGGTTCAGGACATGAGGGGGATTTCGAGGGACGTACCACTGCACCACGGATGGCCCCAGAACTTCCCTCGATCCAATTGGATGCCGTTTTGGACACCGGTGGTATGGAGGAAATATTCTATGATAAAAGTTTTGGATGAAGATGGAAGAAGTGTTTGAAGAAGTGCTGTTTCAGTGACTTTCTAATTAGTTGACATTTTTTCCTTAAGCTGTAAAAAACAAAATCATGATTTTCAGAATAACGTCACACCACCCATGTTCTATTTCCATTCGCGGCTCTTATACACTATCCCAGAGAGACAGATTTCCGAGTACATGTTTCGTTGCCCAAACACCTCGAAAATTTGTTTATCCCTGAAAACTCACATGAGTTTTCAACTTGATTTTCGGTGCAGCTGAATTGTTAAGACAATCAGTTTGTAGCTATTCAAAGTATTTCGATATGTGGCGGGCTTAAATCGAATGCTTATAGGTGATTCCTGTCAAGATACATAATATCTTGCTGTTGATCAGCCATTGCTAGGATATCACCCTCGCTAGAAGTCTCGTCAAGACTTCTAATACATATTCGACAACAGCTGCTCGAGAGAAAAAAACAGTTGATCTGAAAATGGTGCCTGAAATGATAGAAAAGTACTACCATTTTTGAGAAATTCTACCTCATGAACTTATAATCTCACAACTGGAAATGCCGAATCGTTAGTGAAATATTATTCAAACAATAATTTTGAGAAGTCAGATTTTAATGTTCCATCAAATTATTTTCATTTTTTGAAAAAATAAACTTTTATCTTTGGAGTTATTCATTCAACAGGAAAATCAGTATTTCATTGAAATGAAAAAAAGCTCATTATTTTCAGTGTTTTTGCGTGGGTAGCCTGTGGAAGTGTTAGGTGACAATTGAAAAGGGGGATTACAGAAGATCTGAGAAACACAATGGTACTACAATAATTACAGAATTTCAAGTAATAATTTTCAATGAAAATCGGCAATTTTCCGGAAGTTGTGATTTCAGTATTGTCTCAATTTATGGATAGTTACTTCAACTCTCATTTGAGCTGGTTTCCACAAATAATATATTTCAACACATACACATACATAACAAGATATGCTTGTTTGTATTGACCTGATATCTTCTACATGAAAGACATCGTTTTAGAATATTCTTCTGAACTATAGATAATGTGTCTATAATTCTTAGAAATGGATATTTTCACGAGGAAAAGATTTTGTGCTGAGTAATCGAACGATTATAAATTTTTATGTCATTTTTGAAATATCAATTGTATGTAAAGTTGTTTCCAAGACGGAGTTTTACGTACGATTTATCGTTTTGGATATTGTTGCCAAAAGCTAATTTCTGCTTAATCTAAAGCAAAGTCCAAATTGGAGAAAGTTTCATTGTGACATGCACCTGATATCTGTTTGATTATGTTATCAATTTCCGCTTGAACAAACCTTTGTTATCGTTTATTATAAATTTTATAAAGGTCATATATGGAATGTTTCTATTGTTCTATATAACTATTGTTAAGTGGCAAATGAACTTTTAGTGCAATTTTTTTAATAGAAAATCAGTGAGAAAAGATTGAATCGAAACATATCAACCTCATCGGTTCGTTATCTGCTGCCTTATTTATATTTTAGATCTCACACAGAAAAATGAGGACATTATTTGGGGTGTTTAGAAAATTTTTTTTACTTATATTCAAATGAATATGAATTTTTTTCACTGTTTCTGTATATATTTTACTTATATATCTTTATAGTTTTTTCTACAAATCTGAAAAATAAAAAAGATTTGAACAAAGATGTATAGCTTGTTGTTCCATACTAGGCGAACACATTAACCGACCAAAGTATTATGTTGAAAAACCTGTAAATTGTTTGTCTTGAGTTCATGATTTTTTGAAGGAGTTAATTAATATATGATGAAAATACCTGGTGTTTTTGTTATAGTTTTAAGCACTGTATCTGTACATAGTTTGCACCTACTTGCCCAGCTCTATTCGATATTATGATATTGTATTAAAAATATTCTTAGGAAACTATTTCATTTCTTCTGGTTTAATAAAAACGAAACAGAAAAATAAACATTTTTTCTTGAAATGGAAATAGTTTACTTTGAAAATTTTCATTTGCACTTTAACCTTGGATTCAAGATGTGGGCATTGTGTTTTCTTTATTTTATAACATTTATCTCTCCTTTTCTAGTGATACGCGCCATCTTGAATCCAACCATACCAGTCAACAAAATAGAGTTTTGTGAGTATTGTTTTATTTTTACTTTTACTCAGCAGTCAAAATCTTTTTTGAGAAATAGGTGTTGGGTTAAAAATCAGATTAGATTTCACAGATGTCATCCGAGTAAGACGGAAACTACAGATCATCTGATGGAATGATTATGTACCATTTTGAAGACTAAACCTGAATCAAAGGTCATCAGTATTTACAATTTTGAAAACGTTCATAAGCTAGAATAGGGCGTCCATTACAACTATAACAAATTCTTATGAATGTTTTGTGTTCAAAATAACTCAAATTCGTCATAGATTGGGCTCAACCTTATGCAGTCTTTTCCTCAAAAAATATTTGGCCTATCTTGGTCGACCACAACGGAATTACGTTTAAAACACCGGTTGTTGCCTTCCTCAAAGCCATAGGATTTTTCTATCTCCATACATGTTCAGATTTCGTCTGTTTATCAAGTAATATGACAATTTTTGATTTCTGAAGAAGTGCAAAAAGAACCCAAATTCTGTAAAAGAAGTAACATATTCAGCAAACATTCTCTGTCATCTCTTTTGATATGTGTAAATCATTTTTAGTCGTTTGTGTCATTCATAAAATGAAGAAAAAGTATCTAAAACAACTACACCCTTCCTATGGCGCGGCAGGCGCTGAACCACAGTGACCTTTTATTGGTCAATTTGTATACCGATCAATAGAAACTTGAATGAAACATACCATCTATATGATAGTTCTACAAAAATACAGTAATTTGTAAAAAAAATCCATTCATCGGGACAACATTTTATCCTTAAACCCAGTCAACGGAAGTAAAATTGGACATCGCCATCATTGATGATGTGAAATACCCACAGAATTTTCATTTGTTCAGAAACACTTCAAATTTTAGATGTTTTTTGACACTCTTATTGTTATCATTCATTTCGTATTATCGAAACAAGAGTGTATAATTCATATTATTGCGATGAAGGTCACAAAACATCTCTGAACTTTCATTCATTCATTTATTGAATGACTTCAATGCTCTCGAAACAAATGAAAATTTCGTGTATTTCATGTGACCCATATAAAAAGAATATGTCTATAAATATCCAAAGTTGGGTTAACCCCAAGTAATGCAACAACCTGTAAAACTCTTACTTCAGCAGTTTTCAATAGCCCATCAAAAGTTATAATGACAAAAAGTGTATCAGTTTTTGAAACACATTCAAATAAACTAGATATAAATAAAAGCTAAATTCGAATCCGGTAAATCTCTTGATGTTCAAAGTTATAAAGATAGGCTCCATAATACGCAACTCTTGAGCGTATCCGAGATCCTCATGCATCGATTCAATTTTGCTCAACCTGTTATAGTTCAGGAAATGAAGCATTTTGGCTCGCAATTTTTTCGTCTACCATGGATTCATCTGAAATTTTCACAGAAGGTAGGGAATAGCTCAAGGATCATTTTCTATATCATGACGCTGTACGCTAGAGCTTTCGGGGTGGTTGCCACCCCATCACAGGGGTGGGAATTTTTTATTACATTTTAACTGAAGTAAACGACGGAAAAAGTAATTCTAAGAAAAAAATGTTCCAAAGGTTTTTTTTGGTAAAAGAAATAATTTTTGAGTTATTCAAAGTTGAAAGTAACATTTTTTTGACGAAAAAATCGACTTTTGCAAATAACTCTAAAACTATGCATTTTATCAAAAAAGTGTGGAGAGACAAATTGTAGCTTTTGAAAAAACAAAAACAATGCTTCCTTTATAATTTCATTACGACACATACGTACTGAGATGCAGCAAATTAATGCTTAGCTTTTTTCGTCAAATGTATAAATTGGAAGATTTAAAGCGAAATAACGGGAAAAATTTGCATTTTTCGAAGAAAGCTCATAGAAACTTTTTTGAAGGATTCAATTAGAGCTTTCAAACAAATGAAAAGATGTCTTCCTAGCATGAAAATTGACCGACTTATAATCAAAATAAGATCGGTACCCGCTTTTTTCCACGGAAAAAATCTGCGAAAACAACCTCCAAAGTACCCCCTAGCTAAAATTCATCGCCACCCTTCTATGATTCTCTTTATATATGTACTAATAATACACCCACGAAATTTAACCAATGTTAAATGCCTAATTATAGAAAAATTGGAGTTTAAAGAAAAAACGAATTTTTTTCAATTTCGTGTTTTTAACTATTTTCTTATAAATATCTCTCAAAACACTGAAGATACGAAAAAATCGATACAGTGCTAAATTGTAGCTGTTTTAATGACAAAAATTTCCCTTTGTGTAGATTTTTTGTTAAGTGAATATTCGGCGAGATAAAGCCGTTTAACACCCACATTTACGATCGAACATCACCTTAGTCAAGAGCTTTAAACTCTCCCCATTTAAAAATTAAGGGATCTTAAGTAATTTTATTCACATTGTTTTATAGCTCTTGAGAAGCTCTACAAAATCGTTCCCGATAAAAATTTTCTATCACCTAAAATGAAGGAGCTATGCTTAAAAAACCGATCAATTTTTTTTTTGAAAAAATTGAATTACCTGCTTCGGAGCGTAGTAATTTACATAACCGGTATATTCGGCCGTTATACGTTATATGTTCAACTTTTTCCATTCATATTGGAAGGCAGAGAAGAAGAAAAATCTGCTCGCATATGTATATTTCGTTGATTATAAAATTTCAATGTTTTCAAGGGTAGTTTATAACAAGGGTAGGTTGGAAGATTATGAAATTGTATCCCAAAGCATGAAACAATCATTATTTAACTATTTTTAACCCATATTTAGGTTTTTAATGTTATTTTATAATTTTTGACAATCATTGTGGATATCGATTGATGATTTGAATGGTACTATCTGAAGATGGATAGGTATATGATAGGATATGGTGTAGAAGTTGGGAATAAAAACAATCTCAGATATGACATGTGAAAGCTTTATTTACAGGTTGCTAGCATATACGACTAACTAGAAACTAACTGTGTACGCGTTAATATATTGCTCAAGAGGGAGGTTTTTTGATACAATTTTCAATGCTGCAACTTTAATCATCTTTATTGTAGCTGATAACACCAGACATCTTTCGTGGAAAATTTAAATCACAACTTTATCACGGCATGGAAGTAGGTGGTTGTCGTTTTGAACATCTGTGTAAATAATTACGTACGTTTTGTATTACATTTCATTATTAGTATTTTCTTAGTCAAATGATTAGATTGGAAAAACAATTAGATACTTATCTTGGAAACTATATGACCGAATTTCACAAATAGGATGTCATTTGAAAGAATATTGAATGATCTCTAGAAATGTTTAAGAGCATTAGATGCCCTTTGAAATAGTAAGGGTTGTCTCACCCTTCCTAAAGGGTTGAAGGTGCAGTGTTGAAAATCGTTTCACAAAAACTCCCCCTTGACCAATGTAATTACGTGCGTACGTAAATGAACGTGGAATAAGATTTTTCGTCTGTTTGGTTTTAAATGGTGACCCCTCTATTTCAAACCGAATATCATTTGTTGTTTTAAATCATCTTGAAATGAATGAATGTATTTGAATCACAGACTAATACATTAGAATACATGAGAAAACCAGGTGATTGATTATAGCTTCAATATTAATCAACAATTCACGAAAAACCATATTATATATGTATATAATATGGTTTCACATCATTTTAGGTAAACACTAATTTCACATCCTAATTTTCATATCTACAGCACCTCATCACTAATCATCTTCATCATTTCAGAGCGTTAGAGCCGGGTCAGCAAGTTAAACATGGCAACTCCCCTTTACCTGCAGTAGGGTAAGTTTTAGTGGAGAGATTCTTTCATTAGTTTCAATATGTGCATTTCATAAATACCCATATAATATAACAGAAAAAATAGAATTTTTAAGTGTTGGATTCATACAATAACATTATTTATAGGGCATGAGCGGGGTCATTCTTCCACTTGCTTCTTGTCAGGTTGATGTTGATATCTAGTAATATCCAGCCTCGAACTATTTCTAGAATACGCTCATAATAGCTAGGATATGCTCAATGCAATACTCACCATTCATCTCATTCTGACGATACTTGAAAAAAAACAAATCTCCTAATTTTATTATTCCTCGTTTATTATTCTTCTCATTCCAACTTTGTACACACATCTGTCATGGTTTTGGTTCCAATGATGAACTGTGTGATCAACTAAATAAATAAGTGAAGATTTTGTATTCGTTTCAAACACGTGCACCCATGTGGAAAATATCATAAAAGCTATGAAATTTGGTACTTGTTCCATTCATTGATTATACAGTACAAATTCAAAAAGTCTCGCTTCCCCCCTCTCCCCTCTTGACTTTAGATGGACGATTTGTTCGAAAAGTAAATCGTGTGGGGGTCTTTTGAACCTTGTAGATTTTTTTTTAAATCCATCACTGGTTAAATTTTGAAAATCGAATTAGCCGTTCCTGAGTTATTAGCGGTCAAGTTCTTCACCTAGAGACATGAGTTTTGGAAGGAAAATCGAACACGTTTTAAATTATGCCGAAATTGGACACAATTATAATGAAAGTTTGGGGTTGTTGAGATAAAATGAACCATATACGTTATAATTTTTCGTTAGTTCAAAGATTATCAAAAATAAAACTTTATCCCTGTATCAAAAATAAACCAGTGTTGAAGAGAATTGAAAGAACTCTCAATCAGTTATATCGTTAATATGTATTCTTGAAACGAAATTGAAGAATGTGTATATTATTTGACACTCGCGAGAAACAACTACCGTATATTGAGATAATGGTGGTAAAGAATATCTGAAAAAAATGTCAGGAATATACCAGGTGTTCTTGAAACGTTACATGAATCTCAATTGCAGTTCCCTAGACTTATTTGATGAGTATATTCTCAAGATGAGTAAATGTACAATGGACTCAACCGATACAACCTTCTTAGACATGTCTACAAATTCGAACGTTTGTAACTTCCAGGGTTCAGGGAGGCCCAAACGAGGATCACGTGAAGCCACGATCGCTCAGGTTCACCTGGTCAATGAAAACCACGTCAAGTCGAGATCCGGCCGAAATAATGGCGGAAATTCGGAAAGTTTTAGATGCCAATAATTGCGATTACGAACAACGAGAGCGATTTCTTTTGCTGTGTGTGCACGGTGATCCGAATACTGACAGTCTCGTCCAGTGGGAGATTGAAGTTTGTAAGCTACCTCGATTGTCGCTGAACGGTGTACGATTCAAGAGAATTTCTGGTAAGTTTTTAGTACTATAGCGTGAAAACGAAATTTCAATCTCAATCACTGAGAACTATGCTTATTCCTAACCTTTTTTCGGGTTGTTATAATATATGCAATTTTCCTAAAGTAGAGGAGGTCTTGTGTAGATTTTCCAAGACTATATTTTCTTTATTTTGAATCAAAAGTCCTCAACAACTTCAAATCATCATAATCAAATCAGTCAAATCTTTTTTATATACTACCCATATCTTTCATATATCGACTAACATGATATGACTAGCACCTTCATTTTTAGCTTGAGTCAAATGTAAATAATTTCTAACCTCCACGTAGGGACTTGATGTCCATTATGATCTAATGGCAATACAAAGTACAAAAATGTTAAGATGAAAATTAACATTATAATTTGTACTGTTAATGATATAGGGTTGTGTAAGGGCTCATTAATGAAGATATTTTTTACACTGATTTAAATTTTCATCAGGTAAGAGTTAATGGTATTCACATTCTTGTAAATGGAACAGGCCTTAAGTTATGTTTCCACAAGACCGATAAAAAAGTCACAAAATACCCAGTGCTAAATCTACGAGTTGTTCAAAATTCATTGAAGTTAGTGCATAAAGTGGCGTTTTGAGGTGAAGATAACTATGAGTTCTCGTACAGACAATATTTTTTGTGCGTTTTTTTTATAGAACCAATGACAGGCATGGAAGGAATTGTTACTTCATTTTGATGGAAATACAAATTTTCCAAGTAAACAAGCAGTTTGTTCATTATGGTGACGAGTGAGACATGTTTGAGAAATTATGAAATTTATTTCCGAATTTCAGTATTTTTTTTCGATGAGTTCTTAGATCCAGAGAAATTATCTGCCTAGAAGAACATTTCCTTATAGAAGGAAAGATTACACGACAAGGGGTACTGAATATTTTTCGTAAAATGTTAACAATCGGATCAACTCTCTGTAACAATCAATATTTAATGTGTATAATTTCTAAGTGAACATCAATTAACCTGTAGGTAGGCTTTGTGAATTATTCATTTAAAATTACTGTATTGTATGGAAAATTGCAATTTAAGCATGTTTTGTGCCTTGAACTTTTTTGTTACGATCAATGATGAAAAAGTAACAGGAATTTTTTTATAAAAAATTACCAATACTAGTTTTTCTGTCAAGAGCCACTACTTAGAATGAAAATTACCCCTTCAATGTTAATATATCAGCAGTTCTCGACCCTAAGAATTAAAATTTTGCACCGGAAGGTAGCTGTTATATTTCTCAATTTATTTTTGTATTCTACTATTGAAGCCAATGATCAAACAGCACTAAAGGCACAAGCTTATGTCTCGACAACTCCCGATAGTTATGAACGTCCTTAATGATGAATTAGAAAAAATAGATTAACTTTAGCGTAGAGATCAGTACCACTGAGGTCCTAAAAGAATGGAAAGGTGCATCAAACCCTCAATGGACCCCCGAAAAGATTCAAGAATTCATTAACAGCAATACTGAAAAATTTAAAGCAGTAAAGCCTCTGATTGAATCCAATATTTTTTTCAGGTACTAGTATTGGATTCAAGAATATTGCTAGCAAGATAGCAAACGAACTGAAGCTGTGACTGCTTGTCCAAGAGCAGGAGATACCTAGCGAGCCAACATAGAAAAAAATGCTAGCAATGTGTTGAGATTTCCAAAATCACTTCCTCGGCGTTCAGACTGTACCAGACCACAAAATCAGAAAATATGAAACCGGCTTCTGTTTCTCAAGATAACCTTCGAATATCGCTCTAAAAATTTAGTATTTAAGATGAACCCAGACTCTCGGCTTGTGATACGTGGAATTGATGAGCAAAAGGAATCCTACACAAGTTGTAAACTAAGTAGATCTCCCGTTTTTATTTTCAGATTTTTTCCAATGCAATACCCAAATGACTCTTATTCAAATTGTGGAATATTGACATCAAGTGGTACTTTAATAGTGTTATGCTAACAAACGAGATAAGAATAAAGAGAATGTATTATTTTATATGGAATCATAAATATTTATTATATTTAGTCGATTGATTTTTGCCCTGTTTCAATTAGTGTTACGATTTTATTTTTATCAATTTACTTAACTTTCTCTTCCAGTCAGAACTTCAAATGTACAATATTGTATGAAGTGTGTCCATTTTTGCTAAATTGTGTTAGTTTTTTGGGTTTTGTGATTTTTGACAAGTGGTCAGAAAAAGTTTCCCTCCTGTTTTTAATCAGTTTAGAGTTTCAGTATGGAAATAGCGAAAGTAGCATTACAACTAACTGTCATCCTTCCCAGCTGTCTAACACCCATCCTATTCAACCTGAAGACTAAGTGAAACAACATCTCTAGTTTTCTGCCATCCCTAATGTTCTTTTCATTTTTCGATTTTTCTTCAATGCGATGCTCTAAGTTGATTGGTTACTTCCAGCCAGTCATGTTCAAACTTATAACCATCCGACTCGAGTCTAGTCGCAGTGTTTATAACTTTTTATGTGATTTTTTATAGTGCGGAACTCCCAGTCACCAATACTGGACTTTCAGTGGGTGCATCTGCGTTTGGATAAGTTTTCAAATTCAATTTGTATATATTGTATGAAAGTTGTGTGTAAGACTGAATGTTAAAATTATATAGAGATGTAATATTTTTAACAATTTTTACTGCATTTGCATTTGTCAGGCGAGTGGAAATTATTTGTTACATCAAAAACGCTTGGCAGATACAGGATCGATAGTAGTCAACAAAAAAGCTCAAAATATATAAAACAGTAGCGGCGCAAAATAATAGCCTGTCCTCATGACTGAAATGTTACTGATGGTAATACCTTTTTATAATTTGAATTTATTTTTCTGAATTGGTTCTATGTATTCCCTGAAATATGCGTGCTCTTAAAATTTTGAGTGGCAGTCATAGATAGGTTTGGAATAATTTTAGCATTATTATGAACGATGAGGAATTAACTCAGTTTTCGAGAGCAATAGTGATTGAAATGAAATTAGAGTAATAATAAATAGGAAATGAATGTTCATGAAACACTTTGTATCAAAGTCATTTTTTTCTAATCAAGTGAAATGTTTCAATTTAAATATGGAAACATAGCTTGATACAGATTTTTTCCACAACTTTGAAAGTCACCTGCAGTAAAACACAAAAAAGGTTACATTAATTTTCGCACTATGAAAGGAGGAACGAGGAACCATAGCAAATATCATTCATCTCTTATTATTTTTTCATAAAGAGATAATTGCACATTATGATCTGATTTGGATCGATTTCAAATTCCATGAGGACAGAATATTTTTTGCAAGAAAAGCATACCTAGTGTGCTCAGCTTCATTAGAAAATCCACTAGGAATTCTTCATGGCTTTATCCTGTTGAATGTGAATGTAGTAGACCACATTAACATAATATCAGATCTGTTCATCATGAGTGTACTTAGATAAAAACTCCATCTTCATCTCGTCGAGAAATCTTACTTCTTCTAGAGCTGTTTCGTCCAAAATGTCTCGAAGTGATAACTTTGAAACAACTTGCACGATTCTTTGGTTATTTTATTAATTTGGTTTGTACTATAGATACTTGTTTCGACTTGTAGAAGAAGTAAGGATTGTGTTTCATTGAATTTATGATAATGTAGTATAATATACTGTGAAGTATAATTGTTAGGACAGCATAGAATAGTTGATTACGCTGTAAAGAGCAATGTTTGCTTTTCCATAAAACTACAATTCTTTCACTGGGGATGGGCACTTTATGTTAGTTAAGCTATTGATCATTTATAATAAAAACTGAACTCATTGGAAAGTGTTTTTCAATACAAGTACAGATTATCCTTTTCATCTTGACACAGAAATGATAACGTATTTCGTAATGCAGTACAAGCAGGAATTTGAAATCTACACGGAGTTCAATGCGCAACCGGATATGGGACGAATGTCCATGCCAACTTGGATTGGATGATCTGTAAATTTCACTTCGGCACGTCGTTACACCAAGAAACAAAAAGAACTTGAGGATGTCCAAACGTCAATTACCAAGTCAAAAAATAGTAGATGTCTATCGAAGTAATCTAGCTGACATAAAGAAAACAACAAACATGTTTATCACGCTTAGAGAGCTCTCAAATAATGAATCATATATTCGAGTATGGACGTATCGATTTCTAACAAACTGAATGTGAACCAGACATCAAGAAAACTTCAAATGATTTCCACTTCATCGTTATGAAGTGGATGCAGTAACTTTTTCTAGAGTTCAATTACCCTAGCACCAACCTGTTATTTTGCCCTTGACGCGCATTTCGCAAACAAGGTTAACATTTTCGGAAGAAAGCTGATACTGTATTTATTTTTCTCCTGAAGTTTTCAACTTTTGCACCGAATATCCCAATCTCGCTGTTTATAAGTTTAAATAATATAATTCTAGATAAAGTCAAATTTAATCCTTATGAAAAAATATTTTGCAGTAGTCTCTTAGATACTGAAGTAGTCAACTTTTTATTTCCTTTATTCTTTAAATAAGAATGCTCCTATCATTTGTACCAGTCATGTAGCGGGTAGCAGACTAATAAGTTTTCTAAGAATATTCAGAATTTGGTATATCTGTACATTGTCGGAATATTCATAGAAAAGTAATAATGTTTTGTCCTGATATGTAACTCTGCATAACCCTAAATTGCTGGTCAACATCATAAAGAATTCAGTTATTTTCAAATTTTGGTCAGCCCAACAATTTAGCGCACTTGGAGTACCAGGCTGCAACTCCCTGCAACAGAGTTGCATTAGATTCACAATTTTATTTTCAACGATCGTTTCTCCTACTTCAGCATTGTTCCATACACCATTTCAACAAAAGTGTTATAATACTATAAGACCCAATTGGAATAATTCTTTAACCAAGCAATATGATTGGTAAGTTACAATTTGCAGAAGAATAACATCCAAGTGAAATTTTCATTTTCAATCATCCCATTCCATTTCCAAGGAACAGAAATTTGTGAAAACCTAAATTCTGACTGTAATTTCTCCAGAATAACAGCAAAATATTTGGATCCAAGTAGGTTACGAGTAATATATAATCAGTGATACGATTTGGGGAAATAGTAACCATGTACAACAGATCTTTGTTATTCAAAAGAGAGTCATGTGAATCATGCTTGGTCTTAATTATAGAGAATCGGGCAGAGGAAAATTCAGGCAATTGGGCATACTAAGATTAGGACAAATTTACATGTCTAGTATTTATGTTCAAAAACAGAGACAAATTTTGAAAATTCAGGAGACACAACATAATCCCAATGTAAGAAATGTGGACCTAAATGTACCCAATCTTAGGCTAACACACTGAAAAAGCTCCTTCATATTCGTGTATCAAGTTGCCAACAAACATAAAAATCGAACCGTTTTGAAAAATTCAAAAACTTAGCGATGGAACTCATTTTAAAAGTAGAACCTTATACCATAGAGGAATTCATCACCTGCAATAGTTTTAATATACAATTATAATGTTATATTTGCCTTCTCAAGACATATGTCGTATTGTGAATTGCAATTCTCTGAATATATTTCTATTCTATTCTTCGAACCATCTCAAGATCAACTGCTCTCACTTCAATGCCCTCACCTTTTAATTGGAAATAGTTCTGCCATAAAAATTGTCATTCACATGGCTTATTGTTTGGACACATACAGTGCGTTCCAGCACCAACATATTCTGATTACGATTAGTTTTAGGCTTTCCATTATTTCCTCTGCTCAAGGAAAAAAAAATTTAAAAATTAATCTGAAAAATCTGACACTGTCGCCCGGTCTAAAGGATTACTGTGCCTTTTGCAAATACCATTCTTTTTATCGATCTAGCATTGTTGAATATTATTATCCAAAATTCTTATTCTTGATTCCCCAAAATTCCATACATCCAGTACAACAGTCATCTTTAATTGATTGCACTATACGATAAATTAGATTTCAAGTGATGTTCTCTGTATACTTCTTGAATAAAGTTAGTCGAGTTTTAGAATCTGTCTCAATACCCCACTACAGCGAGCTTGAGGGAAAGCTAAAATGTTGATAATTGCACCTCAGTATTTTTAGTTTTTTTAAGCCTGCACTGGAAGTCTTTAGATCATCAAGAAATAGCTATCATAATGAATGGACTCGTCTATTTTCAAATGGGTTATTTGTATGGAGTATTTTGCCGTGAAATTATTTGAGACTGAATTTTTTATTCAATGACTTTACATTTGCCAGGCATTGAAAACGTTTCAAAATCACCTCAGCAGGAAATCTAAAATGAATAATCTAAAAGACAAAATAATGTTGAAAATTGTTATGAAATATTCTCGGTGAGAAAATACGGCCCAGAACTACACTCTTTGATTTGAAAAAATGGATTATGTATAGACATGTCTTTAAATAAACAAAAAATAGCAAAAACACTGAAGGAAATTTCAACTATATAGATTCAGACGAATATTCAATGTCATAATACAAATATAACGGAAACAGGTCTAATTAAAAAATACATAAGAAATAGTCTTTTCTTAACAAATATAAATCTTAATATTAAATCTTAAAAATAGTAACACTAATTCTTCGGTGGTGGCCTAAAAACTCCTACAACCACAGCATGATCTCTCTCATAAGGTTCCAAAGTTAGCTGTTCCTGTGGCTTCAACTTGTCTGCCTGGAGTTTCTTGACTTCTGAAGCAAATACAGCTTCAGGTTGAGCAGTAGAATCTATACATGAAGCTTTAATGGAAATCACAAAATGTCCTCCATTTTTCAGGAAATATTGCGCGTTCAATGCTACAATTCTGGCCTGATCTGGCTGAGCTACATCTGCAAATATTGTATCCACCATACCAATCAACATTCGGTATTTATGTGGATGCCTTGCATCTTCAATTATAGGGATGATATTTGTTCGTTTTTTGGCAACATTTATCAAATCTCGGCCAGACCTGTGTGAAAATTCTACTGCATAAACTAAACCTTCAGGACCAACTACGTCAGAAACGTGTGAAACTGTTGTTCCAGATGCAGCCCCTAGATACAATACCCTGCTACCAGGAGGCATGTATATTTGATCCACTCCACCTAAGATAGCCGCAGCTAGTTTGCTTCGGAAAGGATTCCATACTCTGTATTCAGTTTTATTTCCATCATTCTGGAAAAGGAAATAATGTTGATGATTTAATGTGGTTAAAAATTGGAAGTATGCTCAAGTGTTATGCTATTACACACACATTGAATAATAAACAACAAAATGTGATATATTTGAATAGGATGTCAATCATATTAATAGACTAGAGACCACACTATTACCATGGCAATTTGAATTGAGCATTTAAATTTGTAGGAGAATAAACCAAGGGCTCTTTATTTTTGACGTTTCAAAGCCAAGTTCTGATCTGAATTTTTCAATTTAATTATGATATGTGTTGCTGCAAAAAATACATCATACTATATTTAGTACTAGGTTTTCCAATATTCAGTCTATTTTTATATGGAAACATGAAATCATTAATACATTGAGGAAGTAAATTTTGACATACTACACACATCGCCAAACTTCTTGGACCCCCTCGTAAATTTTACAACGAAATATTTATCATGGCTGGTTTTTTGTACATGCAATCGTTATTTCTTTCACCGTTGCTAGGCATCCAAAAATGTTTACAAAAACAATTTTAGATACCTACCAATGTTAAAAAGTGATTCAAAGCGAGTTAACGTTGTCAAGTGATTGTTGAGTTCTTTGCAATTATGCCTGGAAATAGAATTTCAGTATTCAATAGAGCAAGAATAGTGGCTTTGCATGACGACGGTGTCTCGAATCATCAAATCGCGGATAGACTAACGATTCTACGCGCTTCAGTTATCCGAATAGTGCATTTGTACCAGGAAACCAACAGCGTTGACTATAGACGTGGAACTGGACGTCATAGGGTAACTAATGCCAGAGAAGATCGGTATCTAGCAGGATATGTACGTCGGAATCGAACCATAACAGTCTCAGCTGTCCGAACTCATTTGCGAAGAACGTTCGATCGATTAATTTCCAATACCACCATACGGCGGAGACTTGCTAGAGCCAATTTGCGATCCAGGAGGCCATTAAGAGTACCCAGGTTACTTCCCAGACACATAGCCGCTCGTCTACAGTGGGCACAAGAACACAGAGACTGGCTTTTAGCTCAGTGGCAAAATGTCCTTTTTTCGGACGAAACCAGAATTGGTTTGGTTAGTGATAGTCGGCGACACAGAGTTTGGAGAGGGCCAGGGCGACAAGAAAGACTATCTTTTGCCAGAGAAGTCGTTCCATACCAAGGAGGATCAGTAATGTTTTGGGGAGGCATAATGCATGGTCGTCGTACACAGCTTATTCCCATTCCAGACACTATGACAGGGGATAGATATCTTCGAAACATTATTGAACCCATTATTCATCCTCTCCGACATGAAATTGGAGCCAATTTTATTTTTATGGATGACAATGCTAGGCCCCATCGCACGAGAAGAGTACAAAATGCACTTGAGATTGAGAATATTCAAAGATTACCGTGGCCAGCAAATTCGCCAGACATGAATCCCATCGAGCACATGTGGGATTTCGTCAAACGAGCAATTTCAAACAGAATTAATTCCCCTAGCACCCTCCAGGAACTTACCCTCGCGGCCCAAGAAGAATGGAACAACATACCAATGGATACCATTAATGCCCTTATTGTTTCCATGCACAGGCGAGTTAACACTTTACTACAGAATAGGGGAGGACACACCGACTATTAAAGCGTTTTTTATTTCCCTCTGAAGTGATTTTATTCTAGATTTCAGATTATTGTAATCATTTTCTTATGCGCTATATTTCGTTTGTATTTTTTTTTGCTTCAGTTGAAATTAAATTCAGCCAATTTGTATTGGTTGCTCAACCAAATTAAATGTATTTTGACATACACTTCTTGACTTGTAATAATAGCGTCTCATTTCGACAAACATAGGGGGGTCCAATAATTTTGGCGATGTGTGTAGTTACAAAATTAATAGTTATTAATGGTACTAGTGTGATGTTGAAAATGAGTCACGCGAGAAATTTATAAAATTCTCAAACGACTTATAGCGTGTTTCGACGATGTAATTTGTCGCTGCAACTCCAAAAAATTGCATGTGTTCATGCAAGTTTTTTGAGTTGCATGAATCTTTTTTGGTGCAATAAGTTGCAGCGACTTAGTTATTTCCATGGTGGATTTGTTGCCGCGACAAGTCACCGCGAGAAATTGCAGCGACAAATTGCATCGTCGAAACAGGGTGTTAGGAAACAAACACACGAGTGGCATACAATGTTTTATCCAACACATGAGTTATGACTGTCATTATCGATGTCATTTTAGACAAGTGATCCATAACTCACTAGTGACAGACAGTGTGTTATTTGATAGTTTGTCTAAAATAACATTAATAACAACAGACATAACTGTCATGTGTTGGATAAAACTATTTACCCTAGATCTAGGTTCACAAATTTGAAAAATCAGTGTGTTATCACAGTAACTAATGGGGAGCAGGATTGCTTGCCCCATGTTTTTATGTTTAAATTCTAAAACTAAATGTCTTCTATGCCATGGTGACCACAAATAAATATAAAGCCAATCAGGATGAATTTCTCTCTCGATTTCTCTATTGTTTCAAGAAATTTTTCCATCCATCAATATGAAAAGCTGGACAGATGGGTCTCAAAATGAAATTTAAGGGTTTGAACTCAAGCATAATAACATAATAATACACTTTTAGTTTTTCACATTCCTCATAACTTTCAACAGAATGGAAAATATTTTTCAGTAAAAAAATATGACAAGATTAAACAAACTTTTTCCAAGATTCAGACTGAAACATAACTATAATTCGGTAAAGGGAGATGAAGAAGGTGGAATGAAGTGTGATGGGCACCTGATGAATAAAAATGTGTGTGTTTTGATCTTAATATGGTTCAAAAGAGAAGACACGATATAGTCTTTTCCGAACTTCAACAAGGGGAGACTCCAGATTCACATCAAAACATGTGAATGAAACGAAAACAAATTCAAAACTAGGTGCTGCTCAGTGAACGAACCTAAATCAAATTCCCAAAATTACCTCAACAGAAATTCTCTTCTCTCCATAAACTTCTGAACCAGGAACCAAGTTTAGGGTGACAAGGGCGTCTTCCTTCCCTCTAGCTATAAAAACTCCTTCATGCCTATGTGGCTCGATAACCACAGTCTTGCCACCTTTGAAACCACCTCCGCTGGGACGACCGCCTCTAGCACCTCCACGTCCTCGGGCACCTCCACGACCGCCACCACGTCCACCTCCAAATCCTCCACGGCCTCCGCGACCACCTCTGTCACCACCAAATCCACCGCGACCGCCGCCTCTGTCACCACCAAATCCACCTCGACCACCACCACGACCTCCACCTCTACCACCAAAACCGCCTCTACCGCCACCTCGACTTCCTGAAATGAGGAAATGTTAACATCAACATCGAAGAAAACCCACTTGAGAAATTGGGTGATGTTTACAAAATTAACAATTAATACGTACCAGATCTGTCCATGGTGCTCAATAATCAAAATTTGAATACTGAATTTGACGAAAAACCTTTATTCAACTCAAAAATTCCAAACCACGTGCACAACACCAAACTAGATAGATGTAAAGAGTAGACCAAACTTAATAACCTAAAATCTAAAATGCACGTTGTTTATTCTTCTTCCTTTCTGTTCATTGTAACCAATAGAAGCACAGAACACAAACGACAGTACATGCTCAAGCTTGTGTTCCGTATATCGTTTCGGTTAACCAGAGTCACGGATAATAGAGTATACGGTCGTTCAATGCCACGTCATTGACTTGTACATCTCACTGGGTAGCCAATCAGAAAACATGATTGTCAGCCGGTGTCATTTTTAAACTTCAGCCCTGCTCAAATCATGTTTTCTGATTGGTTACCCAGTGACATGTACAAGTCAATGACGTGGCATTGAACGACCGTATACTCTATTATCCGTGAACCAGAGTAACTATATCTCTCTCTCTCTTAAATGGACTCTACCAATATCACAGATTGAGAAAAAGCACCGCTCTGGTTAACCAAAACGATATGATGGGATGATTCGAATGAAAATTAAACAATAATTCGATTATTGAAATGTCTCGAGATATCTCGAGAACTTGGACAGAATCATTCGAATGATGGATCACTCGAATACTTTTCCTAGAGCACTAAAAGTATAGGTATTATCGTCCTCCATTTTGTGTCCTGGCGATGTGAAGAAGCATATGTAAACATTGGGACCTTCACTAGAAAAAAGTTATTATCATCCGAAAAAATGGTGAAAATGATATCAAAGTGTCTCTGAGTGATATTACATCGTGTTTTCTCTTCGCCCGTACGCAGTAAGTAAACATATTTCTGCTTAAATATCAATATAACGTAAAGTAAAATCAGTGACATATTTCCGGAATTGCAAGTGTTTTATAGCATAAAACTGCGTGAATTCGGCCGGAATTCTGGATCAAATCCCTCATTAGAATAAAACTGAATTCAACTCAAGCTGAAAATACCTCAGCTCATTCCAGAATGGAATTTTTCTTTGAATTTCCGACGCAATCATAACTTCTAACCTCAATTTTGGATTTAACAAATTTACTTATAAATAAAGATAATATGTTGTATATAAACATTGGAATTTATAATTTATGGCTGATTATATACAATTCTTATCAATTTTTTTCAAATATTGAGACCATATTGTTTGTGACTTATAAAAAAATTATCATTACAGCTCCAAATGTATGTGTGGATCGATTGAGCGATATTTCCAAATAAACTCTGAAAATGACGTGCTGTTCGGCTAACAACTGCAAGAACAAAACAGAACAAGGATTTCGCATGTACCGATTTCCAAGTTTAGGACAAACGATACATCAAATGGCTGAATAATATGCGACGATGCGGCAATTGGAAACCATCAGCGCATTCCCGTTTATGTGAAGTAAATATTCATGTTGTTGCTGCATTCTACCTTTATTAAGGTTGTTAAATTATAAACAAACAAACAGTTGTTTGTTTGTTAATAATTTTTTCATTTAAATTATATTTCTGTATGATATTTTTCATTGAAAAAAGTTGACTCAACAAAATTTTATAAGATACAAAAATATGATACTTTTGAGTGTTTATGGACAAGATTGACTAACGATTATAATGATATCATGCTAATTTATTACTGTAATGGAGGTTCATGGCCAAAATCTGATTTAAAAAAATTAGCAGTTTTTGGATGACATTTATTCATAGCTGTAATTGATGATTTTCAGAAACACTTTGAACAATCGCAGTTTGAAACTTTGCGTCAAGATAGCTTGGTTAAATTGAAACCAAACGCTGTTCCAACATTGTTTGATGTTTCCAACCCACCACCATTGATAGACCCCACCGCCACGAAAATCTATTTACAACAAAAGTAAAAAGAATATGGAAGTGGGTCAATGAAATAGTTGTAAGTGCATTTGTACATTGAGGAAGTGTTGTTTAATAAAACGAAAAAAGTAACATTGTGACATGATTTTATTTTCTGGAAAGTACCGGTTATTAGGCATAAAATCAGATTCATCGTGCATGACAATAAAATACAAATTCATTTCGAACTTTCATAGAAATTTTGCTGAAGAAAAGTCACACGAAAAATACACAAGTACATACTGGAAAGTTACAGACTACAAAGTTAGAAGGTAAGTAATTTTCAAATATTTAAAAACCCATGAATGCAATACATTTCTCAGAGAAATTTTTGAAATTATGCAACAGATTCCAGCAATCTTCAATCAAAAATTTTATAGTTGGTAATTTTGCAAGAAGATTTCGTAATGCTCAATTTTCTAATAAAAAATTTCATAATTTGTTATATATTCGATAGATAGTTTATTTAACCATGTTACATATACAAGTATGTTTATGGCAGGTCAGAACAGAACGAACAATTGGATGATAACACATTAAAGTGTCAAATATTCAACAAGTTGAAATATGTTAAAAATATCAATGATAATGGTAATTGAGAAAGACAAAATATCTATAATATAATGAGAAATGGCAAGTGTATATAAGTTTAAAAATAAAGAAATGTCACTAGTACCTATAATATAATACAATTGCGTCAATATTAAAAGTAATTAAAAATGAGATTACATTAATAGTAATCCATAAAATATTGTGAAGACAGGAAGAGATGTATAAAAAGTGTGACGTAAGGTACATAAAAGCAAGCTTGAGTTCTGTGTGCTATACTACATAGAGCTAGACTCTAAGAGAGTTGGCTTTTTGGAGGTATTCCGATACACTGTAGAAGCAGTTTTCAAGAAAAAATCTTTTGATTGTAATTTTGAATTTTTTTGATTCTGATAGTTTAATTGATTCATCGAGAGCATTATACAAATTGAGATTCAAAGAATTATGTTGGCTTACAGCTAGTCCGTGTCGATGAAGATTCAACAAGTCTGCAGATCTGGTGTTGTAATCGTGTATATCCGAATGCTTAGTAAATTTGGTCTTGTTATTATGTATTTCCAGTAGAACTGTGAATATGTATAGGGAAGGAAGTGGCATTATGCTTAGTATATAATTCTAGAATCATACAACAGATATAAATCACAATTTGGAATCACTTCGTGTAGTGTAGTCACTGGTTCTATAGACTAGTACCCAAAAATGTGTCACAATAACTGCAATCGAAGTTCCAAAAAATAATTCTGGCAATTCATCGCTAAAAGGTTTTGAATATTTCGAGCCATACTTCTTAAAATATTAAGCAGCTTGCGGAGTCGAGGAATACATTTGTAGAATGAAACGCATCCTTGCAATAGTTTTCTTGAGAGCCTGATTTTCTGCTAAAAGGGTGACAATCTGTTCCTCACTTGGTGATTCGGGACGTTCGTCTTCCGGTGTATCCTGCAGAATAATTCAGAATTAATTTTCTAATAACATTGATTTTTAAATTATGATTTTCAAGTGAAAAATTGTTACAATTTTTTAATTATAATGTTACATTAGAAAATGTTTTGCCAGTTTTGCTAACCTCGAATTTCTATGACGATTTACCTTAGAGTTTTGTTGTGAAAAATGGAAAAATGCTGATAATTCTGTTGGAAAGTGATGAAGAAGGATATATAGAATGAGTATATTGTGCTGATAGAAAGAAGGAGGAATTTCGAGCGGAATTGGCTGAGAAACAAACAGGCGTAAAACCCCGATTTCCTGACTTTGGGGGGCCGTATCTCCGAAACTAGTTGCGAGCCCCAAAAACTTTATTAGACTTTTTTATTCAGGAGGCCGAAATACGTAAGTTCCACCAAAAATTTTTCAATTTCACGATGGAGCCCGCTTAACGGATAATTACCATAATTTTTTTTCAATTATTAAATACGCACTTTTACAAAACCCTTGTCGAATCCAACATCAAATTCGTAGCAGCTGCTTCTACTATTGATATTTTCACTCTCGGCACATTTTAGCAAACAAAATAGTGAGTTGATTTGTCAGAAAAACATACCACACGATTATTTTACTCGGTTTTTGAACTATAGATGAATTTTTTTTAAAGAAAACAATTAAAACATTCGACTTCCTTCGATGTTAACATGATTTACATATCGCACCCCTAGATGAAGACTCCGGTAACTCAAAAAGTACTCATTTCAAGTTAGTGGCGTTTTCGAATTCGTGCCTTGAATACCTACACCTTTGTATATAAACTATACCTACACCATTGGGAAGTTCATAATTTTATGCGACGTCTGGCGGAAATATAACGCACTGCTAGAATTTCACAAACAAACGGCTTCCATTTTTATGTGTGTGAATTTATTGAGTTATTTGGTGTTGATTTAGGAAATCTCATCTGAAGTTGTAATTTTTTTTTATTAATAATAACAAACAATCATGGATGCAGATCGCTCAGTGAGCCGTATAAAGTGTTTGGTGCCAAGTTGCCGCAACTCTAGGAACCGAAATCCAAAGTTGTCTTTCCACACGTTTCCAAAGATAAATACATCTTTGGTGGGAAACATTACGGAAAGTGGATTGAAAGAGAAAATAGACAGGTACAAGGCTTGGAATATTAAACTGAAACTGCATAAATCACCACCTAGAGCGGCTTCAGTGTGTTCCTTGCATTTCAAGAGAGATGATTTCTTGTTACCTGGTGAGTCTGTTTGTCTATTTTTAGGCGAAGTTATGGGGCATTTCATCATCCATGTAATGAAAGCCTCTTTGGTTCACTAACACTACACTAAAAAATGTCCTGGAACAAATATCATTACATTTTAAAACACAATGCATCTATGTTCACCTCCAATGAATGGTATTGTGCGGCTATTCAAAGCATCATGAACACAGTTATATTAACCTTCAAGAGAAAAATTTCGTATAATGGAAATATAGCAAAAAAACACCAAAATCTTGCCTAGCGAGGGCAACTGATGACTGGATTTCAGTTTGGCGCGTTATTTCACAAATGTAAACAAGGTAACTATTTCAAAATGGTGGATAAAGTTTAACCACCACCAGCGCCCTCATCGGTCGATAATAGGTTTGTTCTAGCAACACATTTGACCGTTTGGAAATTGGTCTGAAGCAGTCAGAGGCATGCGCAAGATGAATATTGGAGAGCGAAATTCATTTTGCGCATGCCTCTGACTGCTTCAGACCGTTTGGAAATTGGTGCTAGAACAAACCTATTCTTCCCTATTGTATATAGACTACCTAGTAGGCTAACGCTAATGTATTTACCGTTGGATAGAAATATAATCGCTACAGCGATCTTTTTGACCGGCACGTGGAGTCGAGACAGGCCCGTATTGAAAAAATTGTAAGCAAATTAATTCAAAAAAGTTGACTAATAAACTATGAGTACTCTTCGCTTGAAATAGTGTAATCATATTCGTAACATTGAAGTGGAGTGTTAATTCATGAATATTTCTACAAATACGTATGAAAAAAATCTGACCTGAATAATTCAGTGATTTAGACAAAACTAATAATATAATTGACGTTATCAAAAAAACACTTTATTGTGTGATTTCCACTAGACAGTTTGCCAAACCGCTACACGTGCTTTACTACACAATAGCTTTTTCAGGCCTACAGAAGCTATTCTATAGTGAAACACGTGTAGCGGTTTGGCAAACTGTCGTCTAGTGGAAATCACACAATTGATTTTCAAGAAATTTTTATGTATTTTCACCAAGTCGGCCATTTAAGTAATATAATTTAGAGTAAATAGATCCATATTATATGTAGTTGAATATTGGAATGTAAGTAATGCATAAAAAACAGTTTCATTTTTTATTGAGGTGGCGGTTACTTGAAGGAAACCATAGTTGTGAGACTATAAGGTGAAACACGATTAAATTTCCACATAATGTAATGTCTTCGCGACATGTTTCGATACACTGTATCTTTTTCAAGCGAATGTACTATGAGCACTATGTTTATTTAAATTTAATTTAATCGTGTTTTACCTTGAAGTGTCATAAACAACAGTTGTCAAACACGTTATGGTGTAAGCGAATAGAAGTCCTGACAGATCAGTACATACCGAACACAAATGTTGTAGTTCAGTTTTTCAATCACATCTCGGATCAGGATTTTTGATCACGTGACCTGAGGTGTATCGAACAATTCTACCTGAGGTCATTTATTGTGAGCTCTGAGCGCTAACTTGGCCCCAAGCTGTCGTTTATAATAAATCGAAGAGATAGAGTGCTCGGAGCGAAAAAGCATAGGTGACCGAAGCGTGCATATAGAGGAGGGTTTAAAGACATACATTTATAATAAAAAAATTCAATAGAAATTCAAGTTCTCTCGGAATTCAAACAACAAACTTGCAGTCGGCAAAAATTCTTACAGAAATCAGACCTTATGTATTAATTTTTTGTTACAAAAATCAAACCAATCACCCCCGTTCTCTCGGATATTAGAAACAAAAATAGATTTTGTGGAGTTTCACCTCTGTATAATACAACCTACAATAAGGTTGATTCGCCTTCAAAAGTTTTTTTCTCATTTTCGAAAGAAGGGGGTGAAGGGTTGATTTTTTTTCCCACTGAAGCAGGTTTTTGCATGGTCGAGTTTTACCACTGTTTAATTCAAAAATAACTCGGGGATCATTTGCTGACCTGCAATTTAGCTACACCCGAAAATTGGTGTCAATCAATACTGTAGCTCTCTGATAAATAAAACCAAGTGAATAAACTTCATATAAATATCAACTATTCGTAAATTGTGAACAATAATGATATTAAACACAACAAATATATGAATATAATCCAAGTGAAAGGTACGGTAAAGCTACGAAATAGCCGATGCCGGTCCTGTTACAATCCAGTCTGTCGGGTGTAACGAAAACAAGCGATTTTCAACCTTAATAAACGTCTGCATCCATTCGATGGTGCTGCCAACTACATTTCGCCTCCATCGTCCTCCAATGATAAGTCCATAAGGTGAGCCTACTATGTAATCTAAATACAATGCCTACACACTGCTATAACTCGCGTAATTATACCTTCAAAATCTGGCAAGAGATGGGGTGAAACACAACTTTACGTAAATGACCTAGCACCGGAAGACGCGAACACTATCCCACATTTTTAGTTGTCTCCGGATTGGCGCAAGAGTTATACGTTTGAATAGTGGCTGATTTTGAGTTGCGCCAGTTTACAAGAAAGTTATTGGGTAAGTTTCGTTTTTCATTATGAGTTGATCCGGTTTTGCTGAAATTTCGTTATGAAAAGTAATATTTCATTTCGACTTACGCGGTTTTTGATGATTTGATATTGCAGTATTTTCTTCAATATTTTGAGTTCCTCAGATTTACATGAAAGTAAAGGTGAATTTTGATTTATCGTGGTTTCGTTGATATAAAGTTTGCATTAATTTATTTTCACCTCTCAAGTGAAACACGTGATTTTAAAACAAAAAATGAGTAGTTTATGACATTTTTCATTTCGAAAAGTATTTGTTTTACAGTAAAGGGAAACAGCGAATTTTTCGAGTTGGTCAACTTTACTTGATTTATCATTTAATACGAACATTGATTATTTTCAGGACAATGAGTGGGCGGGAAAAACTCATGTTACAAATGGTAAACGAACAAAATCAAGATCCTCATCAACCAGCAACAAGTGATCTCGCTCTCTCTGGTGTGGATATGCTCGATAATGTGAAGGAGCCTGAGTTGCCAGCTAATGGAAGATCAGTTTCATCACCGAGCATTATTTCAGAATTTTCATCAAATCTCAAGGAGCAGCCTAGAAACGCTAAGGGACTACGAAGAGTTCCTAATCGTCAGTATGCTGCCTCGCCAATTCATAGCGGCGATGAAAGCGATTCCGATGATTCCAATGCAGATCCGCACTATGAAATCCCCATTCCCCTCAAAAAAAATTATCTCTTTTGCGTTTCTTAGTAGCCCCAGCTGCAGCACTAGCAACTCAACAAATGAACATGATGATACTGGCGGTAATTCCGAGATTCATCGCAACGATGATAACACTACCGGCCATAACTACGGGGAGCACAAAACGGGTCAAAATATTACTCCAAGTGATGAAACACCAACGCAAGAGGAAGTAAATGTTTCGGTAACCAATACTGGGATTAGTTTTGAACGTATTATTCGGGTATAACCTCAATTTTATTAAAATGTCTAGAACTTAAGTTATATCTGTTAGGAAAAGGAGATAACAATTTCATAGCGCTAAGTTCATACTCAACTAATTTTATGTTCGTAGCGAATCTTTTCAATGATTCCGTTTGCGTTTCTGTCTTGTCAAATAAATGAATAACAAATATATTTTGAATATATACATTTCTTTATTTCAACTATCGTATTTCCATATAAACCAAACCTGTTGTCTCTGATGTTGCAAAAACCCGCTGATAGCATTCACAACTCAGAACTCATCAACGAAATGATACTTATTCTTCAGGTTAAAAGTAATGTAACTTCATATTATTTCAGGTGAACTAAAGTAACTTGACTTAGTACAAACAAAAATTGCTTATTCCCGCTGCAAAACTAGAGTAACTAAAAAATACCGACAATTTCAAGGTTTTTTAACAGATAACATACCAATATGGTAATTCGACATATTAATATAACGTTACCTGAATGAATTTGTCAATAGAATTTTGATATCTTTACTGAATATGCTGGAAACAGTTTTTCATCATTTATAGAAAATGAGGTTTTTTGAGTTACTGGAGTCTTCATCTGGAGGTGCGATATGCTTCCCTTGTTTTGACAGGACACAAAATGGCGGATGATAATACTCATGTTTTTAGTGCCTTACTTTTCCGACTGAAATGAACATGGAACATGAAATACATGTTCCGAATGAATTCAGTTCTGGAGACAAAAACACTGTGCTCGTGTATTCGAAATAATTTCTTAGGTTCTCGGTCTGCGTAAGGCTGGATTCAGACAGATCCGAAATCTGATCGTACGACGATCGTCGTACGATCAGATTTCGGATCTGTCTGAATCAAACCTATTTAGGATACTTTCTGGAATATTCACGATGAGTGACGAAATAATTCGAATGACTGAATAGAGAGTTGAAGTGATTGCAATACGTAGAGCTCAACGAAGACGTTAACGTTACGGAATAGAACGTTTACGGGTTTTCTTAAAATTGAGTTGAAGTCGCTACCATACATGACCTTACTGTTAGCCGTTAACCAGTGCTTCCGTTTTGTGAGGTATTTCCACTAATTACTTCATTTGTGAACATTCTCATCGGTGCGGATTAACCGTGGATTAATAAGTCGTTTGTAAGGATTTTGCGCGGATTCTGAGATTCAGAGCGCATTGACCCTTAACAAAAATTTTATTCGAAACAGAAAGTCTGAGAATAGTACCTTCATTAGGATCAGGATGTTTCTATTTTTTATTGAACAAAATATTGTTTTGTTATAAATAAAATACATTTTATATAATTTTATTTAAATGAAAAGGTGGTAGGTACCTTCCAGGCTCTAATTAGGTACTATATACAGACATCGCTATGGATTGAATAGCGATTTAGCTTAGTATATGAGATAGAACTCCACTGAGATGAAAAATTCAGGTAATTCAATTCTAGTGAAATTATATGTGGATTTTCCATATCATTATATTCAGGTCTATTCTGGTGAATCTTGAATAACTTTCAATATTGAATATTGCAATAGTTATTAAAAATAATCGACAACTGTTATAGAAAGATATAAATATACACCATAAAGATATTCGAAAATTTTGATTTGTACCATAATTGCATTATTGGTCTCATCATTGACTATTTTTCAATAATCTATTGATATTCAAGAATCAATAATAGGCCACCGCAGAATAGACATAATTGGGAATCTGCAATCGGCTCCTAGCCAAACAATGTAATTGGGTTTCTGGAAATCATAATCAAATACCAATAAATATTTCACTATCCATATTGAATTTCACTTTCAAGATAATGAAAGTTGATTCCTACTGATGGAAACGGTAGGTACTTGAATCTAAAATATTCAAGAAACTGCATTCTCAATCACGAATTATTCAAGCTGAATGTTTCTTCACCAAATTTTAAATCATCTCTTTGAGAGTTCTAATGCTGACACTTCTTCCTGTAATTTGGATCATGTTGATCTGAATTAGAGTTCATCTCTTCGGATCTTGATAGGAATAAAATTCGGTCATTCGCTAGTCATCGGTGTGATTCGTATATTCTTCGGATAACGTAAGTTGATCTTTAACGTATCCGTGAGTGCCCGTAAGATAACGTAGGCCCGTAAACAAGTTCTCGACGTAAACGCAAACCAGGCAAAACTACGCATGCGCAGCTGTCAATTTGTACGTTTACTTTAACGTTCATGGCAGTACTTCAACTCTCTATTATGTTGTGTTATCGAAATTGAGAACGTAGGTTGACTCAGAACTCTCAGATTCAGCATGCTTATTTATGAAATGAAATTTACCTGAATTCGAAGGAAATATAGAATAAACAATTTATGAGAATGAAATTGTCAGAATAATAACGAAAGAAAAATACAAAATTTAAAGAGAAATCGAAATATGAATCCAACTGCTAAAATTGTTGGGTGGATGTGTTTCAAATGTTGCATATTTTTTGCATATCCAGCATTGCAGTCTTCAAATTTATTGGTGTCTTCAATTTTATTGAAGTGATCTCATGCAATTGATTTTTCTGCAATCGGTTTCATTTTTCAGCTAATCAATAACGTGTGTCCTAACTAAAAACGGTAAAAACAAGATACAAAATGACCGGAAACAGTATAATAATTGCAAAAATCGAAATAACATGACACAATAAACATAAAGGGAAGACAAAAATGTTCATGGATAATGCTTTGACAATTTTAATTTTTGAACACTATTTGGACTTCGGAGTGACCGTAGCGACAAGCCGAAATCACGATTTTTATTCGTCGTTTATCACTCGCATCAATATTCAACCTCATAGGTATCTTCGATATTTGGTATTCTAGTTCGGAAAGTTATCCTTAGATGTCAGTAGTATCCGAGTTATGGATCACTCGATTATGACAATCCAGGCTGGATTCAGACTCAGACAGATCCGAAATCCGATCGTACGACGATACTATAGCTTTCTGATCGGTCTAAATTAAAATTTAGACCAATCAGAAAGCTGTTGGATCGTCGTACCATCGGATTTCGGATCTGTCTGAATCCAGCCTAAAGCCCCTGGCACTTTCGTGTACTCTACCGACTGCGGCATAGGCCCCCTCCGCTCCCGCTTTTCGAAGCTTCTGATTGGTCGGAGTCTTGTATGAGAAATTGTTGCTCAAATGCTGATTTTGTTTGAAAACAACAAAACATCTCGTATTTTGTACGTGTAACCAGTCGGAAAGTTTTCTGGGATTTCTGTGAGATTTAAAGAAGAGGCTATTTTTTCTCATAACCTGATACATCCAAAGTCTCCGAAGTTTTTTAGGCTCGGTTAGTTAGGTTAGGTTAGATTGGGTTAATAGAAAATTGCAGAATATTCGGCGAATGCCGAAGTCGGTAGAGTCCACGAAGGTGCAAGCCCCTGAATAAAATTTGACATTTTACCATGTAAAACTGTCAAAATTTTGTGCAGCGACTTTAAGCGCTGAAAGCTGATAGACGCGGCCATTGACAACAAATCAAATCAGAAATCTATTGCGAATGCGCATTTCTATTAGATACTTCTTTGTCGATACTAACTCCAGACGGTAACGTTTATTTATTGAATGAGCGATACCTACTCCTGAGCAAGTACTAGTTTGATAGTTCGAGAGCCGTACGTAGAAAAATCCAAGGAGAAGTCTAACACAGGATTTTACTTTTTGAACAGATTCATAACCAGTCCAATCATAGCTCGAACACGCTTCCGTTATTGCGAATACTCCTGAAGGTTCTCGAACAGTTATAGCAAGAAGCCGATCAAATCTATTTTCTGAATTTTTCTGAAATGATAATAGGTTTGTTCTAGCAACACATTTGACCGTTTGGAAATTGGTCTGAAGCAGTCAGAGGCTTGCGCGAGATGAATATTGGAGAGCGAAATTCATTTTGCGCATGCCTCTGACTGCTTCAGACCAATTTCCAAACGGTCAAATATGTTGCTAGAACATACCTAATGGTGTTAAGGCACTTTTAGTGCTCTAGTATAGGTAAACGCGTAGCCCCAGAGTAAGTGTCGTAGCTTAGAACTCCTATTTCTGTGATACTTTCCGTCGTTCGTATTTCTTTTTCGACAAGAAGTTGAAATAATACGATGAGGTTCGAACTAATCTAACGAAGCTCACTTCAATTCGTCTTTTTTTCAGTCTTGATTTTTCCTTTTCCATTTCGTTTATGCGTTTGGGTTTGTGAAATTTAATTTGTGTGTTGTTGTGCCTGTGCTTTTTACTTGAAACTCAGTGTAATCCTAATATTTATGCTTTATACCGAATAATGAATATCAATAATAAAACATTGTGAGCTCGAATGATTTTGGTTATGCATAAGGCATCGCGCTGACGTCACTGACAGAAAGATAAAATTGACGAATCGGGCCATCCTCTGATATGTTCAATATCCTTGCATTCTACCCATACCTACCAAAAGAATTGGCTGCGTCTACATCTTACATCGTTTAAAGCCACAGTCATGTCCCCATAATCCCCATATATCTAATAGCTAGCAGTTTCAGGTTAACGGATGGATAACGGTTAGGTTAACTAATAGTTGAAATTAAAAAATGGCAACTATACACATTCAAAAAGGAAAAAACTACGCTAGAAAAAACAGCAAAATTCAATATCTTCCGTGTAAAATATTTGCAGATTGTGATGCAAAAGTGAACAAATATTTCAACGAGTATATCAAGGGGGATGTGGACGAAAGTATGAGAATAATATTTGCGAGGTTATATTAAAAAAAAATATATTTTCAGCATTGAAGGCTTCTTTCAGAGGATTTACTCTTCAAGGCAAAAAGGTAGATTTACCTGAAGGTTATGTAGGATTAGTATTACATGAAACTGTTAGACCTGAAACCGAAAAAGACGAACGAAAATTTCACATCATAAATCAGTATTCAGATATAACCTACTGGAATTGGGATAAAAACCCAACCAAAAATGATTCATTTGTGAAAGCTTTGGATTGGATAGATATTGCTGAAGCGGTGAGTGTGTCTACTTGAAAAAACTTGTCAAGAGCTCTATATGATTGTTTATAACTGGTCAGTACTTTATGAATATATTACAAAAATCTCTATAACTATCCTGTGAGACTTTCACCACCTATTACGAGGTTGACCAGACTGTAAGATGAGTTTCCCTATGCAATAGCTCCAAGGAAGCTTGGTCATCTTTATAGTGGAAAGGCGGGTTTGGTGACTGTATAATGCATATTTTAGTAGATAATGCATAACTCTTAAAAATTAAAATCACATCTACCAGCTTAAAACTTATATTTATTATTGCTTAATGAGTGAATAAAAATTATTCAAGTGATCACAGTGAATTTTTCCAACTAAGAAATGTAATTTAAGTTATGCATTATTCTTTCAGTAAACCCGCCTGAAATCTAATAGGGAACTCTAGTGTGGCTCTACATAACTTGAAAGTGTCATGAAGATTTTCATATGAACTTTCTCTTTCAGCTGCATGCACCTGTAACAGAAGAATAATCCGAAAGTTCAGAAATGTACCTCTCTCTTGTTTGCAACATATATTTTTTTATATTTGTAGTTTTGAAATAAAAAAGCCATTTTATTTAAATTATTTTATTGATACGATGGTTTGTATAAAATAATATGACTAGATGTTAATGTTTATCAAAGTTATAAAAATTATATAATTCTCAATCTATTTCACACAATAACATGTACACAAATTACCCCAATATTCAAATCAAATACTAAATCTTGACTAAAAATAATCACAGGTAATACTAACAGAAATGTTTCATTGGTACTATTCTCGTATAAGGATATCTTACTTAAGGCGGACTATAAATACTTGTCAGATTATGAAGACTTACATAGAATAAACATAATTTTGCATTGTTGAATGCCATTTTGAGCTGAATTCTCATACAAACTTTCACAATTAGTTGGAAAATCAACACAAATTTTGAAATTCAAAACAAGACACCAAATATATCAGGGGCTCTTAATCAAATTACTGACTTTGAATTGAGGTTACATTATATCAGACCTTTACAAATCGAAACATGCAATGAAATGTTTGAACAAATACAAAATGTAGCTTAGTGCCATAATTCTCCTGAACCTACGTAAGGTCCAATATTAAAAACTTGTTATAGCACGCCAAAGTATAAATAATTCAAAATTGATTCGATTTTTCGATATCTTGGCGTTTGATAGATATCTATTAGTCAAAGTGATATTCATAATTTTTACAGTAAAAAGTTATTTGAAAATATGTTCAAACATTACAACACTGCACATTTTCTGGATAACCTTCACTATCGAGATTTCAATTTAATATTGCAGCAACATTCAAGAAAACTCGAAGTTATAAGCACTTGACAATTATTGCAACCCTTCAACGCTCGAGTTATATTTTTTTTAAATTTGTTTTTTGTTTGGATTTTAGTTAATTATGAGTTGAGCAACTGGAATTTATAGTTTACGTTTTCATTTTGGAGTTTGAAGGGTGGTTTCGGTGTGAGAACTAGTAAGAAAGTGACTTTCGAAAAATGTAATTCATTGAAATAAATTACACTGGTCTGCAACAAAATCCTTCTTCAAATGAAAATATGATAAATAGAAGTATTTAAACATCATAAAATCATATTTGCTTTCCATTTTTTGCTATCACATAAATATTTTTTTAATGCTTTGTTGAATAGCTCAATATGTACTTTTGGTCCGAAGTCAGGACATATTAATATCCACAACACCGGTTTATATTTATAGAGAGAGAATGATTTCACCTGATGGTATTTGAACACCAACCCTTGCGTCACAGCAGTGATTTCTCAGCATGCAGTACGTTTAAAAGTTTTATAGTGAATATTTCTATAATTTATACTAGATATTTTGGTAAGTTATAAATTATATTAACGAATATTCGTTTTTTCAACTGTAGAGCAAAATAAAATCAGATGATTAGAACATTATTTTTTTTTAAAAGCAAATATCGTTTTTAGGTTATATGTGCCTCAGAATTAATTTTTTAGACTCACTTAGATTTCTTCCCAGATATTCTTGGTGCAGTATCAGATGAACATTGTGGAAGGTTTCACCAACATATATTGCACATAGAGAGGCGCTCAACAGAAAATATGAAAAGAAAGAAATCTACAAAGTGAGTACTACTAAGAAAATGTATTTTTTTTTTTGTAATGGTTTCCGATTATTTTGATGGACTTTATTCAATATTGTATCATTTTTTGAATAAATGGGTCGAATTTGAAGCAAAATTAGCTTTTTTCAGAAATTCTATTGGAAGAATTATACGTGCTTCATAATTTTCCATACTATTTCAGAAATATTGATATTACCATAAGACATGCGAAAAATATAGAGGAATTTTTTTTGCCGACCAGTGTTATTATTGTAGCTCGATTTCGACAGATAGCCGGTCAGCTATTGGGAAATAATTCATATCTAGGGTGTTGCACAGTGAAACCAAATCAAAGGGTTAAGGTTAGGACTTTGACGTTGGAAAATTCCAAACCGTAAATATTTTTGAGCAACTTTACGGTGTCGTGTTTTTCCACTTTTTATGTGAACGTTAACCATAAATTGTACTTGATGAACAGTAATAATTTTAAATATTTCAAAATATTATAGCAGCGCCACTTTGACCAGGACTTCAACTGGCAACACTTTGACATTGTTTGAAACTTTTCACCAGAGGGCGTATTGCTTATCTTGAAATCCTAATAGTGCATTCACGTTGAAGATAGAATGCTAGTAGAGAAATACACGTGATGGATCGAGTAGATCAGGTCAGGACTAAGAACTTCTGAAGAGATATTTGGCGTTTTCATTGAATTCATCTTTGCCTTTTGGGTTAGAGGAAGTAATGAACACACTGGCTTCACATACGCCTGTATGACTGGCTACTTTATTAAGAATTATGATGTAACAAAATTTCGGGATTTTCATGCACTTCATCTTTGTATACGTTGAGATCATATTCTTCTAGATACTGCTCAAATGCCTCATCTTCATTCTTTTTCGAGGACTATTAGCTTTTGATACGAGATTGTTATAAAATTTATTCATATCCTTACTTGACTGAAGTACTTCACTGCTAACGATACGTATTCAGTACTATCACAGTCTAGTTGTTAAATTGGAGATGGTGACTCATAGTATATTATTAGGTTTTAAGGGCATCCGAAAGAGCGAAGAGGTTGTGTAAGAAAGTGGCAAAGTAAAACTTAATTTGAAACCTAAGTACCCAGCTAATTTATGTTCTATTTCTTGACCTGCTTCATATCGATTATGAACCGTACAACCTATGAGTCACTATCTAAAATTTAGGACTATAGACTGCAATATAAAAATAATATAACTCTGTGTGTTCTTCGATATCACAGCCGGCCAATCGAAACGCGAGGACTAACTGTCCACCTGCTGATCTCCCCAGATGAATTGTTTACGCGCCTTCTATCTTCAACGTAAATACACTATAGTGTTTCCCTATGCCACTTTGAATGAACAGAAATTCAGAGAAGATAATTAACAGATATGGGTCATTTGTTTGAAACCAGATAATGTGAAATAGTTTACATTATTGAAATACATACATACACATCAGTCTCGTACCTAATCTCAAAATTTTGTGCATTTATTATTGAATTCTAAACGTAGGACAACTTAGTACTAAATCGAAATGCAAAATACGATTGATATATATTTATAACTGTTGGGTATGAATCTGTTACCTGGAATGAGATGGATTTGAATATTTCTCATAATAACAAAAATAGTGGTACCTATATCACAAGAAAAAATTGGAAAAATCACGGTAATTTCTGAGATCTGTTTGCACATTTATATTATATATACCAACGAGGAAATGCCCCACTGAATTCATTTAAATATAACATTTCAGCGTAACCACTGGCATCATTCATATTACAAAATAACAAACCTAACACTATCGAGATATGGAGGATTCTGTGCATTTATCCGTTGGTTTGTCGATATTGATTTTTGACGTTTCGCCAACATCACAGTTGGCATTTTCAGGAATGTTACCTGGGTGCTACCAACTGTTGTTCGAAAGACTTCTGCCAAATTGGCTTTTCTGATTGGCTTTTTCCGTACAATCGGCTGACAGATCGATGGCGGTTATCGGACCCTTGGATAATGACTTCAGATGAATATAGTCCGTTTGGTTTGGAACGTCCTGCATCCGCCAAAGGACCATTTTCTGAACTGTTTTGCTTCTTGTTGAGAGACGCGTTGCAGACATTTGGTATCTGAACCATTTCAGAACACGCCAAGTTAGGAAAGCCATCGAGGTAGAAAAGCAAAGAGATATCAACAAAAGAGACGACTCTCAAAAGATACCAACTGTCTGTATATGTGTATATGTGCTCGGTTGGTTTTTAATGGCTCCAAAGTGGGAGCCGAAACGTCGAAAGAAGAACGATTCCAGACTCGGTTCAACCGGAAGTTCCAGTTATCTCTTTCTGGTTAAGGAGACTTCGGCCTCGGCACCAAGTCACGAAGAAGTCTTGAGAATGGCTCGAAAGTGAGAGCCGAAACGTCGACAGAAGAACGATACCATATGCGGTTCAACCGAAATTTCCAGTCATCACACACACACATATATATATATATATATATATATATATATATATATATATATATATATATATATATATATATATATATATATATATATATATATGCAGCCACACCCGCCGCGGAGATATATATATATATATATATCGTTTCTCATTTACTTCAAACAATACGCTCAAGTGCTTTTATCGTCCTCTCTGTTAGACTCAGCCCTTGTTCTTTTCTGGTTCTCCTGTTTTATAAACAAACTCAACCGATCAAGCAAAAATTGCTTATCGTGTCCCTCGAGAACAAGCTGGTTTTTTAAAACTTCAACCAAATGCCGATTCGCTGAATTTACCACTGTATAGTAGAAAAGAATAAGTACAATTACAATGAAGCAAACTAATGCAAAACCAGCAGTGCTGAAGAAAGACAAAATATTCTGTAGCCAAGTGGGAGTATTTGCAAAGAGACCTCCGATCAAATCCCAAACTAAGATATTGTTGAGGAATGGCCCACAACTTCTTGATGGCTCTAATTTAAAGGAAACGTAAGCCAGAGGAAAAATAACGAAAATGCATGAGACCAACAAAACAAACATGAAAATGGAATTGGTTCTTGAAGCGCGATAAATAACCTCATTTGGTTTAGAGTTGATGACACATGCGAACTTTTTGATATAAAACAATAAGAAAAATATAACTGCCGCCATTAGAGACAACAAAGGAGCAAAGAACATACCAAACCAACATAGAGTCTGGGTGTAAACAATATCCAAGGCATGCCTCGGTAAGTCAAAGGTTTGTTCGCAAAAAAATATCACAACTTTATTATCAATATGCCTTGCTAGAAAAGATCTTATAAAATTGACAACGAGCGTTAAGAAAACGTGTGCCGCAAAATCTGTTAAAAGCAATTTATAGATCTGCTGTCCGACGAAAGTTTCCCAGCAAACTTTACAATTCTCACACCCAACTTCTCTCCATAGAGATGCATAAAGTACTACTAATGAGGCGAGTCGAATAAAAACTGTCCGTATGAGCGAATATTTAACTTCAGCTGGTGGGGTATACTTCTCGAAACTGATCAGGAATTTGAATAAAACTGGAACTATCATATTCAAACTGACTATAGACAGAGAAGGCAAAAACTCAAAGAAAAGTTGTTGAAATTTGGTTAGATCAGTGTTTTCGCGCAATTGTCTTGTTGATTCCTCAAAGAGAATATAGACGAGACATCCACAACCAGCTAATACAGCAATCACCACGCTATTCACCAATACTCTACACGAGTAAATCTTGTACCTTTCTTTTGCGGTACGGCTAAGCTTCTCTTCTTCCATTTTTTCAGTTTCTAAACTAGCTTTTATTTCGCTATATATAGCTTTGTGCTTCATTCTGGCGGCCTTTTCATTATCTATACAGTAATCCCATCCACCGAATATTAAATTGCAGTAGTGATAAAACTGGCCTTCACCTTCAATTAGGCGTTCTTTGAACCCTTTAGCTGCGGATCTTATGATAGCAATCATAGAAAGCACAAAACAAACCAAAATAATGATAATATATGCAAGAGGAAGATTGTAGTACATATCTGTTTGACCAGCCTTATATGATAGAGTTTCGTTGCTATAAAACCCATAAAATAAGATTGTACATTCTAAAAAGCCAGTACCTTGTACTAAATCTACAACTACATTACTTCCTAACTCGGTATCGTTAATGCTATCATCTGTACAGCAGTAAGTTATATTTGAGCCTGATTTGTTTCTGCATTTGTCAAAATCGAGAAGGATGGTAGGCAAGGTTATGAACAGAAAAACTAAAATGAAAATGCCCACATTCAAAAGAAAAAGCCATTTCAAAAATATGAAAAAAGCCACAACTCCCGTACCAAAATTTCCTTCTATGTGTTTCAGAGAACCCTTCCAGAGTCCTGTTTTTTGAAAGAATTCTTTTGAACGAGATTCGAATTGGCCCCATATTTTTCGGCGTTTCCATTGGAATTGTTCGTATCCTTGCAGGCGAAGGTTTGGCTCGTTCTGTAAGAAAGAGAAATTGTCAGTGTGGAATTTACTCCTGACACTTAAAAGTTATTGAGCTTGTATACCTTTATGTAATCATAATGAGAGTTTATTTTATAAAGACTGTGCCATCCTTAGGTCCCTACCCGACTGGAGAAGGGGCTTTCTTCAGATAAATGGTCGGGACAGGTACGACTTGAACAGTGCATCAAAAATTTCATTCATTACCGAGAGGCAGCAAACCTTTTAAACATTTCAAATACCTCCATGCTAATAGGTAGGCTTCTTATACTACTACTCAGTATCAGAAATAGGATTATAATTCGAAAAATTACAAAAAGTTTCTCCGACTCACTATTGAATTATTTAAAATGTAGGCGGTAGAGCCAAAAAACGAAAACCGAAATTTTTTGGGAATACCTCGTAAGTGGTGAGTGACATTCGCGATCTGAAAATATATGACTGATTTCAGATTAGGCCAATCTTATAGGTAATTTCAGGTGTGTTTTCTGTACTAGATAAAGATTGGTCCTCCTCAACTTCTACTTGGGGTAAATTTTTCAACAGATATGCTGTTAGGTGATATTCATCTTCGATAAATTGGTTTACTGGTTTACATTGTTCAACATAATACCTGTTTCTTTCCAAAATGAACTAATATGGTTGAAAGCTTGAACAGAAGGTGGTCATCTGCTCCACCTCTACAACGTATTTGTCCAAACAAGATTCGCAGAACATCTTGGTTGTCTTTTGGGGAGAATATATTTAATCTGATGGGATTCTTTCAGATGAGAAAATAGCTTTTTATAGATAATCATGATCTTTAAGGAGGTTTTGGTCTGACATCTCATTGTGGATATAAGATCTTATTTTGTCCACAATCTCCTTTTGTTTTTTCAGATCATATACTCTTTTAAACAATAATCCAAATTCAGAATGAGAATTCATCACATCAAACCAATAGTTTATGAATTAAACGATGAGATTGAAACCATTGATGTAAAAGTTGAAACTTTTCCTAGAGATCAATTACCCTAACACCAAACTGATATTTTTGCACTCGACGCGTGTTTCGCTAACAAGGAGAAGAAAACTGATATCAATCAATCACAAAAAGTGGATCCCACAATTCGTTCATTCTCAAAGCCCTAGATTATATATTCCCACAACTGATTGATGGCTAATGTTGTGGATTTACCATTTCTAAAACCAAATTGTTTATTTATCAATATGTTATTAATTTTAATGAAACTTTGTAGTAAGTTTCTTCAATAGTTGTTCAAATATTTTAGAAGAGACAAGTATTAGTGCAGTTGGCATATTATTCTGTGCAACGTCTTTGTCCCCTTTCTTGAACACAGGAATTACTTTTACAAGTTTGAATTTTGTTGGATGAACACATGTTCTTATACATTCATTGTATAATTTCGTAAGTGGAATAAAAACTACATTTTTGAGATCTTATATGAGTGTTACATTCATTTCATAAATGTCCTTGCTGTGATTTGCTTCCAATTCATTTATAGCATCTCTTATTCTATGAATGTCACCTCTAAAGCGAAAAGTGAGGTAATGATTTTCCAAGATCTTGCAATATTATCAGTTTTGAATATAACTGCTATTTGCACGATGCTTTGCCTCATTTATTGCCTACATTGTTTTATTCTGACAACCAGATCGTCATATCTGAAAGCAGCATTGTGCAAGCGCTGCGAAACATTCCGTATGCAAAAACCGATGACCCCATTCTGATTGATGATTTGAGTTAAGAAAGACTTAATTGTGGAGGTTGCCGAACGGAATTATGGTACAGTTTTTTTTCTACCCTATATTAGTTTTCATTCCATCGCTGTAGCTGCGAAAAAAAAATTGTTCTTGACTATCAACACCTGGTTTAGGTAAGGTATGGAAAAAAACGGCATGATCTAATTCAATACAAATTTAATCAAAAAAGTGGTTCACCTATTAATTAGTGAAAGTAAGGTAAGTTTTGACAATTATTGCTGATTCATAACTTTCTTTTGTTTATTTTGGATTACTTCGTAGGGCTTTGTTTGTGTGTTTCTTGTAGTAGCCTCGTTTTTTGTCTCTTGTCATTTATTACTCACCTCTGTAGTTTTTGTTGGAGTCTTCTACTGTCCATTGTTTTCATGCTAAACCATGAGATTTGCACTTTTGAATTTCGTTTCTAGAGTATCTATTTTTTTCTCTCAGTAATTTTATTAGGGCTTCCTCATCATCAATGATATCTTTATCTGAGATGATTTGTTTCAGTAGTTCGTTTTCTTTCATGAATGACTCCATTGAAATTCTGTCATTGGGCTGAACGGATTCAAGTATTTGGTTTATCACTTTCTCAGAGCAGGTTTTTACCCTTGCAGCACAAATAAAGCCGTATTTCACCGTCGGCCATCTTGACTTGATTGTGAAATAAAGTATTCTTACAGTCTACATTCAAGGTACTGTGCAACCCAACATTGGAACTTCCACAATCAGTAACAGTAGCAACAACTTTAAGAAGTCAATGTTAATCAATTTGTTATCAAATCCAACAAACAAGTGTTGTTCCCAATTTGAAAATAATCCACGGCATTATAAAACTTGCATCTGACTACGGTTGGCAACAATTTTAAAATTTCTTTTGTCATATTCAAACACCGAGTTGACTTTCATTTCATCAAATACTAATATATACTTATATACAATTTTGAAAATCCTTCTCCAATGATATTCATCATATCTAAAATACAGTTGGAAAAACCGATATAAATATCTAGTTCTGTAGCCGATAGTTGTAAAGATATTAGAGAGTATAAAGGATACTTTAGCTTTTTCCTCAAAAAGACATATGCCCTGGTGCTCAGCATTTTCATCGTGAATGTTTTGGATAATTATATCTTCACTTGACTCCTCAACTTTTTTTTTCTTACCAATAACCAAATCTAATTGTTCTTTAGAAATGAGTTCCCCAAACTTATCTTGCATATTTTTCAGTACTACTTCTCTAGGTTCAACTGTTGGATAATGATGCAAGGTTTTTTTTGTTCAACTATCGATTCCTAACATGCTTTCAACTTTTCTTTAGATATGTTTCACTCACGTGATAGGTTCACATTGCAAGCTTTCAAATGATCATTATTTTCCCACAGTGCAGCTATAATCTTTTTCAGTCTCATTCACCTACATAATACTTTCAGGCGTTCTATTGGAATCATCAATCTTTTGGTCTCGGTACTGTAGTGGTTAGCATATCTGCCTATCAAGCGGAAGGCCAGGGTTCGACTCCTCGCCGGGCCACCGTGCTGGGTAATCGCACGTTAAAAGTTAAGGCTTCGTTGATCCATTGCTCGCACAAGTTTCGACTTCTGAGGGTTGACGATCGTCAGCTGGTTACCGGAACTAACAATTTTTTTCATGAATAATATCACAAACATTTCCATTTTTTCTAATTGTCACATGACATCATTTCTGTTGACACAGCTTTATTTTGACTTTCGGAAGCGCACACGTCCTTAAATGTTTTCTTTCTTTAGAATCACTTATCAAAAGTCTTGTTCATAGTCTCTCTGTTGGAACACCACATACAGGAAGGTCCTTCATCATAGCAACTCTTGGAATACACTTCTCGAGGTACATCATTTTTAGTTCCTCGTCCTTTGGAAGACTTGAATTTTCTGTATTCACCAGTTCCAGGTGCATAAGAACAAGCCAAAACCGCACATTTGTTACCAGACATCTCAAAGCACTAAAATATTTATGAAACTTCAACATAAACAGATAGCAAATTGTTAAATGAACTAGCCACACCAACTATAATTATTGTTGGTGATTACAGACAGAAATATCAAAATAATGAAGAAAACGAGTAATAGTCCTAGATACAGCCCACTTCAACAAAGAAAAGGGAACTTCTTCTTATTTGGATGGGTCCGGCGGCCGAACGAAAGAATAAAAAATTTAGTTATGATAGTTGAAACCCATTGGAAACAGGCACTTAAGAAAATTGCGCCTCCTTTATCTATACCTTCTTGCTGGAAAGGTTTCTCTCCACAAATAATATTGAATATTTTTTATGAGAATCCGTATAATATCTTATTGCAAAACAATCTTGTCTTTAGAAAGAAAAAAGTTGATTTTAAAATTCAGTGGATTTATTGAGGCATTTAAAGGACGAATTCCTTTCTATAAATAGAAGGTTCGTGAAAAATATTCGATAATTCGGAATTTCTGGAAAAAATTGTTTTATTTTTAAATAACATCTCCTGTAATACGAAAAAGGTACAACAAAAGTTCAACCCACAATATATTGAACAATGATTAAAACAAAATTTTTTCGACAACCAGATTCTGGCAACTGGCTTATGTTTTACTCTATACATTGAAACGTCACCACCACATCACACACAATCATCAGCACAGCTAGTACCTGCATTATTCAACTCTGAATCACATCCGTGAGTGCCTGAGATAATGAATTAATTGTTCAAAAGAAATATTGATCATCATTCATGTTATCTCTATCTAACTTAAAATCATTTCAAGTCTTTTAAGATACGACAGTTATTATATTCGTCTGAGTCACCTTTTGTTGACACAAATTCGGCTTATTCAAACCATGGATAATACGTTTCCAATAAGTGATATCTGAGAGAAATTACATATCAATCTCTACACTCAAACTATTCAAAAATACAGATTGAAAAATCGATTTCAGTTCTCAAGAAAATCTAACTGCTTTTCAAGCACTTTAGTCATTTAAAAATCGAAGGAATGCTTGTAGTTGATAACCTTATGCAACATCGGTAGATTCATCACAATGCCATTGTGGCACAAAATAAGGACTACATTTTATCTTGTTTAAAATTTGGTCCTCGTAGTCAATTGGCATTCGTTGAATCTGCAACTATACTTTTTCGTTTGATTGTTCAATTTCATGAATTTTTTTCCGAGCTTCCTGCCGTAAAAGATCCTTGGCACCTTCAAGCAACAAGGCTTGATTAGGAACATGCTAACACAGTCCAATATATTTGAATTAATGACGTGAGCTCTTGTATATTTGGAGTAGCCGATTGTGTGAAGTTTTTTGAATAATCAATTTTCAGATTCCCAACGATGCGTCAATGATTCTATGCTTGTAATAAACAAATAAATGCTGAGCTTCATCTTTAACGAGAATCAATGAACTATTTTTGTTAATATAAAGAATTAAAAACATGACACGAAATTCCTTCAGCAAATGAATGGAAATACCCTGTATTTATCTATCAGATAGGTCTACTTGAAGGTGAAAAGACGGTAGAAGAATATTATCTGAAAGATACAGTTATCAAGGACTTTATCTGTAAGTGAAAAGACCGGCCCTAAGAATGTACGGTTTCATCATGCCAAATAACAGAGATATAAGTAAACTATGCACGTCCAAGTAGTACAAGTAGTAAGGTAGCTAGGTTTCAAAGTGAGTGTGTCATGCAACTTTACACTGCAACTGCAAAGTTTCATTGTGGCCAATTACTACTAACTCTCCACTCCTTACTCAGGAGCACTATGGTTATTTGCGGATCCGTCAACCATGATACACGGCAGGAATTAGGAGCCAACACAACAGAGAAATTTCTCAAATATCTCCACTCAGTGAGTTCAAGTTCATACTACCAACACCAGACTCAGATTTCTTTTTATAAGTACAGCTTATCTAGTCACAATTCCTATAGAAATTCGTCCCACATCCTTTTGCTTAGTGAAGTGCTTGTAGATTTCAAATGGCTGCTGTCCCGCTGCTGTCTTCATTTCCATGCCAATATGAAATGGATAAGCTGTACCATTCAATTGCAGAATGGGAAATATTTTATTTGAAAGCTCATTAGATTAACTCTACTGCGGTATTATTAATATTATATTATTACTAATATTGACCGAAATTTAATTGATTTTGATAAAAGGTTAGGGTAAACCAATATATCAGTGTATTTGTACTGTGATTCAAATAATATTTTATATATAAATACAAGAGCCAATAGCAAATCACCCAGTACAATTATCTCTTTTTTTGTGCTCAGACAATTATTTCAGGGATTATCAATTCTGAACAATTCAAATATAAATATGAATATAAATGCTCTAGGAAGATTTTGGAAAATCACATTGGGCTTTTTAAGGAGGAATTGCAAAAGATCAACTATCAAGTCTCACAGTTATCCCTGATAATTCAAACTTTACCATGAGGAATTACTTATCAGCCATCTCTGATTAATGGGGATTTCGAAGCAATGTAGAAGATATCATCATGAGCTATAAAAGATAAACGACTGATAAAACATTTATACGTGTGTATTGAAGGAATTAGCGGTTCTTCTCTCGAAAGGATCACAGATAAAATATAATTAACTGTAGATATTCATCATATAACATAAACAAATACAGGATAATCCATTTTGGTGCCCATCTCATGCATATATATTTTTAAATCCTCTAATATATATATATATATATATATATATATATATATATATATATATATATATATATATATATATATATATATATGTAGTCTGTTATGTTTTTGAGAATAGGGATATGTTCAACGTAGTGAGAGATCAGCACTCATATAATACAAGAAAAAAAGATCAGCTCTTACCACACAAACATGACATATTGCTGTACCAGAAAGGTTTATTTTACATGGGATGTATGTTTTACAAGATACATCATATTATATTATTAAGAGTAGTAGGAATTTGAATACTTTCGAGAAATTAGTGACAATATTTCTGTAAGAGAAAAATTTTTACACAGTTAGTGAATTTTATGCATGAGCTTCAATGGTGTTCATTTGTTAGTTGCTTGTTCTATAAGTCTAGTTTTGTAGTTAGTTTATATATTTTCAATCTGTTTAACATAGACAACATTTCTTAACAGTATGTTATCACCCTGTTATGAAAAGTCGGCTAAATTATGTGAAGATCATCATGAAGAATCCCATAACTGATGGAATTGGCTGATAATTCATGAAAATCTATGATAACATAATTGAAAAAACCACTGTGATTTTTTAATAAGGGAATCAATAGTTATTTCGAAAAGATTAACTTCTGTCATATTATCAATACAGGTGAGTATTTGACGATATTACCCTTTTGAGCATGTATTAAATAAAAATAAAAGTTAATATCCCTCATACAACACCTTAGGGCTTTCATCTAATTTCAAAAAACAATAACATGAATAAGATTTTGCCAAGTAGTCCAGTCTATGACCATTTTCCCGTGTATTTATCCCATACAGCACCGATTCGCATGAAAATTTGGATTCAGGATCTACAGCTTATCCAATGGCACAAACTCGGATACTTTTCCAGTTGCACACTGTTAGTGTAGACCATGACGAAGGAAAAAACACCTAGGAATAAATTTCAACATAGTGAACACATATAATAGGTGTTTATTAATCCTAATACACTCCACAGAGATCGCTGGGCATATACGTTATTATTTCTGTGCCAAGATGGATTGGACAAGCTATACATCCTCTCTTTTTCAAAATCTACCCTGTGCCGAGTGTTGCTTTCTCCCTGGGGGTGGATGCCACCCCTTCTTGAGGGTGAAATTTTTTTTATTGGAAATAAGTGCGGAAATCAATAGATTGACGAATTTAGAATTCAGTCGCACTTTTTGTTCAATGAAGTTTTTCTGAAAGCAATACTTTTCGACTTATTCGCGAGTGAAATTGTCGGTTTACAGACAAAAAAAACACGTTTTCAGATCCTTTTTCGCGAATAACTGGAAAAATATGCATCTAATCGAAAAACCTACAGAGAGCAAACTTACAATAAAATACAATAACCAAAATCCAATGCATTTTTCGGAAGAAACTCATTGGACCTTTTTTGAAGTCCTTCGAAAATCCTTTATTTCTGTCATTTATAACGGTTTCTAGCATCAAAACTGACTGAGGTATGAAGAAATTAATGTTGAATCCTATTTTTTCGTTGAAAAAAAATTGTGAATAACTCATCCTCTCTTCCCTAACTTGGAAAAAAATAGTTGTTACTCCATAATTGACTTCATTCAAGTTCTTATGAGTTCTGCGTTTTTCATCAATTGAAAAAATTGAGATTGAAGAGAAAAAATCATATACGTAATTCAGCGAAAAATCACCATTTTTTCGAAATAACTCGAAAAGTATTGATCACATGCAAAACTTTCTTGAGTAAAAATAAAAGGTTATTCTTCTCTGAAAATTTTTGTGTTTCATTTTTTTCTGCAGGATGAAAATAGAGTAAGATATGGCCGGTAAATATTGTGAGGGTTCGCGCAAAGTACCTTCTTCGAGCCCTTTCAGCATAAACCTTTTCAAAAATATAATCTAAAACAACAAATCATGTGAATGAGCTCATAGCTCTTGGAAAAAGCTTCAAAATACTTTTTCGGTGGATTTGATTGCTTAAAGACTGAGACAGTTATGGGGAAAAAACAAAAAACAATTTTTGTAGAAAATAGAGTATGTACATTCACTATATTGAAGAATACACATAGTAACTATATTTTAGGCCTAGTGGAACTATATGTATATTATATATATATATATATATATATTATATATGTATATTATATAATATATATATATATATATATATATATATATATATATATATATATGAATCAAAAGCAACCCCGAGTACAGAGGTAACTTTGAAGTAGAGTCTCAATCTGAATTTTCATACAGATGGGTTTCCCGGTTACTCAATAACAATTTCGATATAATTTTTTCAATGAAAACTATCATAAGGGTGGTTTTTAGGGGTTGAAACTGTTTAATAGATCAGATATTGTCTATAAAGGTTAATTCAACGTATTTACAGATGACTGCACGCTCAAAACTAGTATTTTGTTTTTTTTTTGAATAGGGGTAGTTTTCACCTCTGATGTATAAAAATCAACCCCAGGCACAACCTCAACTTTAAAAGTAGATGGTAGAGAAGCAAAATCTCAAATTAAATGCAAACAGATACCAATTAAGTTGAATAACTACCAAATAACATGTTAATTATTATTTTCTGATGATATTCTGTCATAAGGGGGGGGTGCTAGGGGCTGAAACTGATTACTGAACCATGAATTATATTAAAAATTATCACTTGATTGATATTACTGATATAAATATGATTTCAGTTTTTCACATGCTCCAATCTAAAATTTTTTTTCGAATAGGGGTGGTTTTTACCCCTCCTTCAAAAAAGCAACCCTCCGCACAGGGTAGATTTTGGAATAGAGGGTAAGTAGAACCTAGATCCAAATTTTCATAGGAATCAGTGCTGTATAGGATAAATAGAGTTCACACTTTTTTTATCGTCATAGATTGGAGTAAAGGTTGATATGCAATATACATACCAGAATTTTTATTTTCATTTCTTTCTTCTGTGACATTGGTATGGGCATTGCTTTGATTTGCATTATTTCTTCCCATGAGGTTTCTTCATTTGTCCTCATCTCTGATAAGTCAGGCAGCATTGATACTTGCACATCACCAGCCACTGATGTTCTACGATGAACTGTAGATTCTCTACGAGATCTTGTTGCAGTGTGTCTCCTTACTGTTCTATTATTCGTCCGAAAATCATTTGTTCTCATACGAATAGTAGCAGCAGCTAGGATGGAATTCAAATAATGAGTATATAAATGACTATTGATAAAATTGATTATCTGAAAATATATTACCAGCTCTTGTTTGTTTGCTCGGTAAAAGAGTTGCTAGTTTTCTAGGATCTCTCTGCAAAACTTCAATTTCAGCGTCAATGGGGTAGCTTTCCTGATAAAATTCCGACCCTGCTTCTTCCCAGCCCTGTGAACGGGTAGTCTTTTTTCTATTTGCACCCCCAGACATATTTATTTACTGGATTGTCTAGGGAAAAACGTTGATATAAGTTTATAGCTAGACAAGGAATGATTTACCTTACATTCACATTGTGTTATCTTAAATGATAAGATTTATAGGGAGTGAATATTCATGAACATTTTCATCACTAAGATTGCATATCTCTACATCAGACAAGAAACGAGAGCGAATGTACGAATAACTGTACTCTGTAGCTTGTCTGTAGCTGTAGTGCTGTAGAGTACAGTGGAAGTTGGAAATGTATAATGTACTGTACATGTATCCTGTATCCGTCACGTCAAGCCGTCTACGTTCCAAATTCCAAAGGCCTGGACCTGGAAGTGCTGTCAACAAAGAGTAAAGAGTAAAGGATCCTTTTCATGGAGCAGTAAAATTCTTACTGCAACTGCTCTAAAATGCAAGTGCGCATGCTCAGTACAGATTTCACTGCAAATGCACCGATCTTTAAATATAACCACAGTGTTATCCTTTACTGTGATATAACTGGATGAGCATTGCCATAAGGTAGCTAGGTTTCAAAGTGAGTGTGTCATGCAACTTTACACTGCAACTGCAAAGTTTCATTGTGGCCAATTACTACTAACTCTCCACTCCTTACTCAGGAGCACTATGGTTATTTGCGGATCCGTCAACCATGATACACGGCAGGAATTATGAGCCAACACAACAGAGAAATTTCTCAAATATCTCCACTCAGTGAGTTCAAGTTCATACTACCAACACCAGACTCAGATTTCTTTTTATAAGTACAGCTTATCTAGTCACAATTCCTATAGAAATTCGTCCCACATCCTTTTGCTTAGTGAAGTGCTTGTAGATTTCAAATGGCTGCTGTCCCGCTGCTGTCTTCATTTCCATGCCAAAATGAAATGGATAAGCTGTACCATTCAATTGCAGAATGGGAAATATTTTATTTGAAAGCTCATTAGATTAACTCTACTGCGGTATTATTAATATTATATTATTACTAATATTGACCGAAATTTAATTGATTTTGATAAAAGGTTAGGGTAAACCAATATATCAGTGTATTTGTACTGTGATTCAAATAATATTTTATATATAAATACAAGAGCCAATAGCAAATCACCCAGTACAATTATCTCTTCTTTTGTGCTCAGACAATTATTTCAGGGATTATCAATTCTGAACAATTCAAATATAAATATGAATATAAATGCTCTAGGAAGATTTTGGAAAATCACATTGGGCTTTTTAAGGAGGAATTGCAAAAGATCAACTATCAAGTCTCACAGTTATCCCTGATAATTCAAACTTTACCATGAGGAATTACTTATCAGCCATCTCTGATTAATGGGGATTTCGAAGCAATGTAGAAGATATCATCATGAGCTATAAAAGAAAAACGACTGATAAAACATTTATACGTGTGTATTGAAGGAATTAGCGGTTCTTCTCTCGAAAGGATCACAGATAAAATATAATTAACTGTAGATATTCATCATATAACATAAACAAATACAGGATAATCCATTTTGGTGCCCATCTCATGCATATATATTTTTAAATCCTCTAATATATATATATATATATATATATATATATATATATATATATATATATATATATATATATATATATATATATATATATGTAGTCTGTTATGTTTTTGAGAATAGGGATATGTTCAACGTAGTGAGAGATCAGCACTCATATAATACAAGAAAAAAAGATCAGCTCTTACCACACAAACATGACATATTGCTGTACCAGAAAGGTTTATTTTACATGGGATGTATGTTTTACAAGATACATCATATTATTAAGAGTAGTAGGAATTTGAATACTTTCGAGAAATTAGTGACAATATTTCTGTAAGAGAAAAATTTTCACACAGTTAGTGAATTTTATGCATGGGCTTCAATGGTGTTCATTTGTTAGTTGCTTGTTCTATAAGTCTAGTTTTGTAGTTAGTTTATATATTTTCAATCTGTTTAACATAGACAACATTTCTTAACAGTATGTTATCACCCTGTTATGAAAAGTCAGCTAAATTATGTGAAGATCATCATGAAGAATCCCATAACTGATGGAATTGGCTGATAATTCATGAAAATCTATGATAACATAATTGAAAAAACCACTGTGATTTTTTAACAAGGGAATCAATAGTTATTTCGAAAAGATTAACTTCTGTCATATTATCAATACAGGTGAGTATTTGACGATATTACCCTTTTGAGCATGTATTAAATAAAAAATGATGACTGTGCTTTTGTGTCTCATCACAAAAAAAAGTTAATATCCCTCATACAACACCTTAGGGCTTTCATCTAATTTCAAAAAACAATAACATGAATAAGATTTTGCCAAGTAGTCCAGTCTATGACCATTTTCCCGTGTATTTATCCCATACAGCACCGATTCGCATGAAAATTTGGATTCAGGATCTACAGCTTATCCAATGGCACAAACTCGGATACTTTTCCAGTTGCACACTGTTAAGGTAGACCATGACGAAGGAAAAAACACCTAGGAATAAATTTCAACATAGTGAACACATATAATAGGTGTTTATTAATCCTAATACACTCCACAGAGATCGCTGGGCATATACGTTATTATTTCTGTGCCAAGATGGATTGGACAAGCTATACATCCTCTCTTTTTCAAAATCTACCCTGTGCCGAGTGTTGCTTTCTCCCTGGGGGTGGATGCCACCCCTTCTTGAGGGTGAAATTTTTTTTATTGGAAATAAGTGCGGAAATCAATAGATTGACGAATTTAGAATTCAGTCGCACTTTTTGTTCAATGAAGTTTTTCTGAAAGCAATACTTTTCGACTTATTCGCGAGTGAAATTGTCGGTTTACAGACAAAAAAAAAACACGTTTTCAGATCCTTTTTCGCGAATAACTGGAAAAATATGCATCTAATCGAAAAACCTACAGAGAGCAAACTTACAATAAAATACAATAACCAAAATCCAATGCATTTTTCGGAAGAAACTCATTGGACCTTTTTTGAAGTCCTTCGAAAATCCTTTATTTCTGTCATTTATAACGGTTTCTAGCATCAAAACTGACTGAGGTATGAAGAAATTAATGTTGAATCCTATTTTTTCGTTGAAAAAAAATTGTGAATAACTCATCCTCTCTTCCCTCCCTTTGAAAAAAATAGTTGTTACTCCATAATTGACTTCATTCAAGTTCTTATGAGTTCTGCGTTTTTCATCAATTGAAAAAATTGAGATTGAAGAGAAAAAATCATATACGTAATTCAGCGAAAAATCACCATTTTTTCGAAATAACTCGAAAAGTATTGATCACATGCAAAACTTTCTTGAGTAAAAATAAAAGGTTATTCTTCTCTGAAAATTTTTGTGTTTCATTTTTTTCTGCAGGATGAAAATAGAGTAAGATATGGCCGGTAAATATTGTGAGGGTTCGCGCAAAGTACCTTCTTTGAGCCCTTTCAGCATAAACCTTTTCAAAAATATAATCTAAAACAACAAATCATGTGAATGAGCTCATAGCTCTTGGAAAAAGCTTCAAAATACTTTTTCGGTGGATTTGATTGCTTAAAGACTAAGACAGTTATGGGGAAAAAACAAAAAACAATTTTTGTAGAAAATAGAGTATGTACATTCACTATATTGAAGAATACACATAGTAACTATATTTTAGGCCTAGTGGAACTATATGTATATTATATATATATATATATTATATATGTATATTATATATATATATATATATATATATATTATATATTATATATATATATATGAATCAAAAGCAACCCCGAGTACAGAGGTAACTTTGAAGTAGAGTCTCAATCTGAATTTTCATACAGATGGGTTTCCCGGTTACTCAATAACAATTTCGATATAATTTTTTCAATGAAAACTATCATAAGGGTGGTTTTTAGGGGTTGAAACTGTTTAATAGATCAGATATTGTCTATAAAGGTTAATTCAACGTATTTACAGATGACTGCACGCTCAAAACTAGTATTTTGTTATTTTTTTTGAATAGGGGTAGTTTTCACCTCTGATGTATAAAAATCAACCCCAGGCACAACCTCAACTTTAAAAGTAGATGGTAGAGAAGCAAAATCTCAAATTAAATGCAAACAGATACCAATTAAGTTGAATAACTACCAAATAACATGTTAATTATTATTTTCTGATGATATTCTGTCATAAGGGGGGGGTGCTAGGGGCTGAAACTGATTACTGAACCATGAATTATATTAAAAATTATCACTTGATTGATTTTACTGATATAAATATGATTTCAGTTTTTCACATGCTCCAATCTAAAATTTTGATATTTTTTTTTCGAATAGGGGTGGTTTTTACCCCTCCTTCAAAAAAGCAACCCTCCGCACAGGGTAGATTTTGGAATAGAGGGTAAGTAGAACCTAGATCCAAATTTTCATACGAATCAGTGCTGTATAGGATAAATAGAGTTCACACTTTTTTTATCGTCATAGATTGGAGTAAAGGTTGATATGCAATATACATACCAGAATTTTTATTTTCATTTCTTTCTTCTGTGACATTGGTATGGGCATTGCTTTGATTTGCATTATTTCTTCCCATGAGGTTTCTTCATTTGTCCTCATCTCTGATAAGTCAGGCAGCATTGATACTTGCACATCACCAGCCACTGATGTTCTACGATGAACTGTAGATTCTCTACGAGATCTTGTGGCAGTGTGTCTCCTTACTGTTCTATTATTCGTCCGAAAATCATTTGTTCTCATACGAATAGTAGCAGCAGCTAGGATGGAATTCAAATAATGAGTATATAAATGACTATTGATAAAATTGATTATCTGAAAATATATTACCAGCTCTTGTTTGTTTGCTCGGTAAAAGAGTTGCTAGTTTTCTAGGATCTCTCTGCAAAACTTCAATTTCAGCGTCAATGGGGTAGCTTTCCTGATAAAATTCCGACCCTGCTTCTTCCCAGCCCTGTGAACGGGTAGTCTTTTTTCTATTTGCACCCCCAGACATATTTATTTACTGGATTGTCTAGGGAAAAACGTTGATATAAGTTTATAGCTAGACAAGGAATGATTTACCTTACATTCACATTGTGTTATCTTAAATGATAAGATTTATAGGGAGTGAATATTTATGAACATTTTCATCACTAAGATTGCATATCTCTACATCAGACAAGAAACGAGAGCGAATGTACGAATAACTGTACTCTGTAGCTTGTCTGTAGCTGTAGTGCTGTAGAGTACAGTGGAAGTTGGAAATGTATAATGTACATGTATCCTGTATCCGTCACGTCAAGCCGTCTACGTTCCAAATTCCAAAGGCCTGGACCTGGAAGTGCTGTCAACAAAGAGTAAAGGATCCTTTTCATGGAGCAGTAAAATTCTTACTGCAACTGCTCTAAAATGCAAGTGCGCATGCTCAGTACAGATTTCACTGCAAATGCACCGATCTTTAAATATAACTGGATGAGCATTGCCATCAGTGTTGTTCCTCAGGGATTTTTCTTCGTAATAGAAAATTTTCCTAAAGTGTAATGGAATTGTAACTTTTCTGTCATTTAGTAATAAAAATGTTACCGTTTGTCTCAATTAAATTTCTACCCACTAATAACAAATAAAAAAGGAATGTATATATTCGAAATGAAAGATAAACTTCCAGTAATATGGAATACAACGTGTTTAGTGTAATGTAAATCGAATCCCCTTCATCCATGCACGTCGAATTCATATATGTACGATTTTCGCAGAAAAATTGCGAACAATATATCCATATAACTTCAACTTTAGAAAATTCGCCCTTTTCTAAATTGGATTGGGAGTGATCCGAAATCCTATGATATGACAACTTTCTGATTGGTCCAAATTAAAATTTGTCTGAATCCAGCTTTATTCGGACAATTTTTACGAATATCGGATCTATGAATCCGACCTTGAACAAGTTATTGGTCGTAGCTTCCGGTGCATTTAGTCAGCTCATTGGCTAAGGAAATCACAGGTTCCATGACTTCTTCCCAATGTTTTGAAAATATTAGAGCAGACAGTAAGAATAGAAACAAGAAAAAAGTCGACACAAACGGAAATAATCTATTTTGAATAAAGATACATAATATGTAAAAAAAAATAACAAAATAAAATATCATCTATATAATCTAGAGTATTTGGATCTTCAGCCTTATTTTCAACGGAAATTATCTATTTTAAATAAATATACAAAATATGTGAAAAAAAACATCAAAATGAAATATCTATACAATCTAGAGTATTTGGATCTTCAGCTTCATTTTCCTTACAATCCAATAATCCTTTGGGCGGATCAAAATCGTAACAAGTTGAGTCACCCAACAATTGTTTGGTGAAAATGAGTGCATTGCACGTTTTCACATCAAGACGATTCCGCAACTTTGTTTTTATCAAATTCAGTTGAGAGAATATCCTCTCAGCTGCTGCCAAAGAATGTGGCAACGATAATAATCCACAAAGTAATTTTTGAATATGTGGAAACATTGGTTTATCCAAAGAATTTTTGATTAAAAACACCTGACCCCAAAATTCATCGATAGAATCATTTTTAAATTTTTCAGCTTCTTCAAAACTAGTAAGTAGACGCCATTCGTCATTTAAGTCTCCAACACAAATGCAAAGTGTAATAGAATTTCGCATATTTCGTAAAAGGCGTAATATCGTAACAATTACAATTTTTAGTAATAGATTTATTACAATTGTAATAGTAGGAACAACACTGATTGCCATATAGTAAAATTACGCCAACTAGTATATGACGTTTTGGAGCAAAGCACATGCGCATTAACGAAATGTCAAACATGGGCGTCTCCGTTGGGTTAGTAGGAAATATTTTCATCTCAATGAAAATGGTCTCGAAAATCAGAGAGAGAGTCAAAACTACAAGAAACGAATGAACCTTCTTTCACTATAACTTCGCAACAGTCACGTAGCCAAATACTTTCATTCGAAAACTGCAAAGACTAAAATGAAATAACTTAACAACTCAACTAATAACTTGAACAAACCGACCGCCACTGATAAAATTGACGCTGTGACGTAATGACATTGACGATTTGGCAGGGTTAAGGTGGCTATATACTGGTGTTTTCACTCCATATAAGAGGTTGTCAGCAAATCAGACGACCGATATGGCCAACTTGATGAAAAATTTGATGATGTAGGCGTTCTAGTACTGCAAAAAATCCGCCAGGTACCAGCACTCTTGCAGTGGAGATGACAGTCCTGTGTTGCCAAGTGGCCATGTCGTTGCGAATTCTGGTCCAGATCAGTAGAAACACGATGCAAATTCATTCCAACTGAGAAATTATTTTCAAACTACATGGAATAAATAACGCATAAAGTTAAACACAAATTTGCCGCGTTTTGGTGTTTTCAATAACCTCGCATATCCAGTCCCGATAAATTCTCTATCCTTTAACAAAAACATCAGAATTGGCAACAGCGTGTTCCATGGGTCGAGTGATCACGAAAATAAATAGAAATTTTTGATTACCAGCGCCCCTCATGGCCACTGTTGAACTAGAACGCCTTGTCCACAGGTTTGTCTGAAACAATATCGCAACATTAGAAACACCAGTATATAGACATCTTAGGCAGGGTTCAATTTGGCGTAATTTCAGCAAGGGTCGAAGAAAGCAACACTGCTCATCCAGTTTATATTTAAGATCGGTGTGCAAATGCAGTAGAATTTCATCATCCAGATACGCCTCTATCGGAAAATATTTGAACTATTTCATTACGTAAAACAAAAAAAAACTTTTGAATGTGAAAATATGGTACACTTCTCTAACACATTCACACACTGATTAGTCTACACATTTGTTTACCAAAACTTGAAAAACACAAGCTACAATACGAAATACAACGTAAACAATAGTAAACAAAGAACATACACCGGCGTCCTCATCGGTAGAAAGAGAAAGGGATGTTTTTAAATTTTGATGATATATCAAAATTAAAATGATAAATCAGCATGAAGTGAGAAGGAAGCAAATAGCTAGTGTTGTATCAATTATTGTCCGCACTGAACTATATACATAACGTATTATGTTTTTTAAAATAAAGAGACGCATAGTACCTTGTATATATTTTTGTCATAACTGATTTTGTTTCGAATTGCTTAGAAATGTTGATTTGGTAACAATTTTCAGTCGTCAATGAAAAACGTCCTAGAATTCTATTGAGTTTTAATAATTAAAGAAACAAAGGAAACTGAATAAATAAGTTTTTATTAGTTCAGGATATATTCTTGAGTCTGACCTAATGCGATCAACCTCAACCTAATCAAACAAAAAACTGCCTACACTTCAACTAACACTAACCTATACCCACTGAATCTGAATAATATTTGAAACTATAGAATATGAAAACTAATTGAAACAATGAATTTGAATAAAACTGAATAGAAGTAAGAAAATTTCACTGATTCTGAAGAAATCCAAGAGCCCATACACAAACGATCCTACAGATATTCAAAATGGCTGCAAAATAACATCCGCTTTGCTGGCTGCTGCTATGAAGTTGAAAAATTCGAACTTCTCGAGGTTACTGCTCGAGCAGTAAAATCTGTCAAAAACTACTGCACTTGCAGCAGTTTAGTGCCATGAAAATACACCTTAAGTGTATAACAGTACATTTCCAAGATTTCTTGAGATAGGAATCTGGAAGTTGTCACGTGTCAAGTCAAAGCTGTGTCAAACCACAACTTTTGACAGTTTCAACTTTTGACACAGCAGTCACAGAACAACAGAATGGTTGAAACATGACCATCAGAATTATAGATTTTGTGACGGAAATATTGAACCCAATCTCAAAACTGAAAAAGTATACTAGTTTCCACTGAAAAGTACTTTAGAATTGAATCTCTTCAAATAGTTCTAAATCTAGTACTCAAGTATTGACTGATACAGCCCTGAAAGCTGGACCAATTTCACTTTGTCTCTGAACTGATCTCTGATATAGGTGTTCTGTGCTCTGATCATTATGACACAGATTACATTACATGCGACAGCTTTGTTGGAACCATTGATCTTTGTGGGTCAAATTTCTATGACCTCAAAAATATCATATATTATATCTTTTTTATACACTGAGATATCGAACATTATATTTCAGTTGCTCGTCCTTTTATATTACTAATTAAGCTTAATACTCACTCAGGCGAAATTCGCGTTTTTTGACATAATGTGTCAAATCCATATTTAAAAATATTCGCGGCGGGAAATTTTAACTTTTCTGCGATTTTTACAAGTATCGTTTGTCATAATTGAAGGGGAATAATATAACCTACAATTTTTATTATTAGTTGTTGGAATTGTTGGTGTTTGTGCAATTTTTATGAAAAGAAAATAATTATGGATGCTCGTCATTACAACAATTATTTACAAAGATATTATTATTTAATGCTTTGTATTCATATCTATAATAAAAACCGTATAAGATCAACCAATAAGAGGCAAATGTTGGCACAGGGCGTTTAATGTAACATTTTTTGTACAAACATCGCAGTAAATCTACAAAACACCAAAAATGATTCATTGAAACTTTTTAAAATGTCTTTGAATCACTTGTGTATCACCATCCAGTTCTTCGACATTCATTGCAAATAACTTGATACTTCAATCTTTACACACAACAACAACAAAATATATCCGTACACAAACCATCAGAAAATGACACTATAAATGACAGATGACAGAAATTCGCAAAATAGTAAAAATCATTTCAACTTTTTGCGATTTATCCGCACTTTCGCATAGGAAAGTTTCGCATTTGTGAGTATGGATGAAATACACGAATGTGCGGTAACAATCTGGATTTGACACATTATGTCAAAAATCCGCGAATTTCGCCTGAGTGAGTATTAAGCTTTAGGCATTCCAGATACCTGTCAAAAATGTCAAATGAATCGAAATGAACCAATACGGCGCCATCTGCCCTCCAAAAACTATCGTTTGTTTTCTGCAAATGAGTGTGTGATCGGTTGAAACTTGTGTTAGCCACCCAGACATCACGTGATCTGGAATGCCTAATAGACCGCAGGGGGGGGGGGGGGGGGGGTGGGGTGGGGGGGGCTTCGGGCTGGTGGGGGTTTGGGGGGGGTTTTGAAGGGGGAGGAGAAAGGGGGGGGATTTTATGGGTTTCCCTCCCCCTCCCCTCTTCTTTCTCTTATCAGACCGTTTAGAGGCACGGGACACGCCACAGAATCCCTTTTCTTTCCCCAAGCCCAAGAAAAAAAAGAAAGGGGAGGGGGAGAAAAGAAAAGAAAGAGAAGGAAGGGAGGGGGAAAGGAAAGCGGGAGCGGGGCCAAAAAAAAAAAATAAAAAGAGAGAAAAAGAAGAGAGAGAAAGAGAATAAAAAAAAGAAAAAAAAAAATTTTTTTAATTTGAAAAAACAAAATATAAAAAAAAGAGAAAAAAAAGAAAAAGGAAAATTTTATATTTTAAAGAGATATTTGATTGGGTTTTTTTTTTTTTTTTTTTTTGGTTTTTTTTTTATATTTCAATATCAATTTTTTTTTTTTTTGGGGTTTTGTTTTATTTTTTTTTTTTGTTTTTTTTTTTTTTTTTCCTTTTTTTTATTTCTTTAAAAAAAAAAAAAGAATAATGGGGGCAGGCCAGCCCCAACACACCAGGAGGGGGGACGGAGGCCCACGGTTTTTTTTTAAAAGGGGTGTTATCCGGCCACCCAAGAGAGGAGGGGAGGGGGGGGGGGAAAAAAAATTTTTATTTTTTTTATATTTTTTTTAAAAAGAGATTTCAAGCACTCCCACGAAAATTTTTTTTTATTTATTTATTTTTATTTATACAGATGAGTTTTTACTATATTTTTTTTGACAAATAAATCTTTATTTTTTTTTTTTATATTTCCGAATAAAAACACCTAGTTGAAAAGCATCACAATACGAGTATCCCCCCAAAATTTTTTTTTTTTTCCGACAATATTATCAACCAGTGATTGAGAAACAATAAGTACAATGGGACGTGGGGAGTAACGTGAAAAAAGACTGCTTGTGTCAATACCACAGGGCAATACTAGTGATAAAATAAGAAAAAAGAGGCGATATAGAAAAAGTGGGGATTTTTGTTGGAAAGTGGGGATTTTTCATGGTAGATCATGGGGATTTTTCAGATTTCCACCTGACCGCAGACATATCTGACAGACGACAGTAAATCAGACAGTTGTAAATACAGCCTGCTGGACAAACAAACGAAACAAACCGATCTAAAGAGGCTTTTTGTGCATTTGTGTATATTTCAAAATATTTTCTCTCGGTAATAACTTAATTTTGAGTGATTGTGAAGTTTCGACCCATCGATTCCTTTCTATTTTCGACAAGAGAAAGAATATTAATCCTCTTGCTGTTAAGAGACGTGAATTGTGGATTCAAGCAACTAGAAGAGCAGATTTAGGTGCCGATAAGTTGAAAAAGGCAACGGTATATTCATGAATTTTGTATCTCAGAATTGAAACTATGATCTCATTAAATTACCATTGTTATTCATGGAAATACGATTTGTTTGTCCAGCAGGCTGATGCGTGTGACATCACATGCCCGCGGTCTATTGTCACCAAACTCCAAACCAAATTTTGATACCTTAGTAATTTTTTATTTTATAACTCAATCATTTCCCCCATATATTGCTAAATAAATTTAAAACGCTAAATTTGTTGATTGTTGTTCGTTTCCGTTAACCAGCTGACGAACGTCAACCAACAGAAGTCAAAACTTGTGCGAGCACATATTAAAATTTTATAAGAAACATTTTTCGGCAATGTCACTCCACCTCAAAGTTCCAACAGAAGTTCGATGTGACACACCATGTATTGTTAGTATTACTACTTATTCCGATTGTCGAAGAGGTTTTTAGATTCATTGCCATTATTTCACGAACAAAACTTGTAATGTGGAAGGTATATATATTTTTCGAGTTTTAATGAAAACTCAATGAGATGATTGTACTCATTTGAATTTTATAGTGCGAATGTTCGGAGTTATTTTTGTATTTTCAAGCTGTTCAATATAGGTACAGAAAAATATATCTATGAAAACCTGGGAAAGTCAGGAAATTTATTTTAATGAAAGTGCGTACTCTGTAATTTCCTATATTTTATAAATAATAAGTAGAGATAAATTGAATCTATGAATGCCTATACATTATTTATTTTGAGGTTTATCACTTGTCATTGGAGATTTCCTGTTCTACATTAAGAAAAATTAATATTTATTTGTTTACGGGCGAGCCCATTTAAGAAAAACAATAACATTGTATAAGCAAATAAAAATGTGAAATACAGTGGTAATATGTTATATATTATATATTTGAAACATCATTTTTGTTTCTTTTACAACTATATCCTGTATTGATTGGCCGTCAAAGTCTGTTGAATATAATTAAAATTAATACTCTGGTAGAAATGTAATTCATTGATAAAACTCATAGGATTGAGAATTTCCAGTTACCTCAAGGTGGATTCAAGCAGCAATCATAACTGAGAATTCACAATTTTGATCAGAGTGTTCATGTAGGTATTGAAAGTCAGAACTCACAAGAAAAGTTGACCAACTTTAAACTTACAAGTTACGACTCACGAAATTTTTAATTGCGCATTCATTATGTTGTTCAGAGTGGATTGTTGATTGTCGTGTATTGTGGGCGATTGAAACAACCATAAAAACAATTCAACGTGAGGGGCTTTTAGGATATTATTTGAATTTCATATTCAAATAATAAAAATGAATATTGATGATCTGAGCGACTGTGTGAAACCAACCATTTAGCGAAGCTTTTTTTGCAACTTGACAATTTTCAAGATTGCTGCATGAATGGTGTATATTTTCTTAGGAATGACTTACGATTACTGAGTTTTGACTTCAGTCCCACGAGCTACAATTGCTGCATGAATCCACCTTCACTTTAATTAAAATTGAAAAATGTTAAAATGCCATTTTGCAATCAATTATGGAATCTTCTATTAGCTTTATTTACCTTTCACACTTAAATTTTCATTTATATTCAAAATCAATGGTCAATCAATGAATTTGATTTTCTTATTTGTCACTTGTTGATCATCTTTGTAGTTTATTCCATGCTTAACAAATCTGCCGGCTGCTTCCTGATCTAATTTGGGTCTGAGAGTTTGTCGTTCATGAGCCTTAAAAACGTAAATCATGATTTCATACTAGTCAAAATCATACTTATTCTTGTATACTTCGGAGAAGTTAGCATAGTTACCTGTTTGGCTTTCACCATATATTCTTTTATCCTATTCAACTGGTTTTTGACATCACATTTACTAGGATCCTCATTTTTTGTTCGCAAATATAACCAATACAAAGTGTTCAAACTATAGGCGATAAATAAATCATAATCAACTTTTTCCTTTACGGAAAGTTTGTCATAAATGTCGGAATTTAAAAGGGTATCGACAAGAGTTCCAATTTTTACAACACTGTTGTGGAAATTTGTTAATTTCTCCTGAACGATTCTATCGTCTTTCAAGTCACCAAAATCCATATTTTCCATTACCTTCCCTCACCAGAAAAAAAGTTCATCAAACAAGAAAACTATAAAATAACATAACCAACAAAAAAATGTTACATAAATCTTCTTCCCATACAGTTTATGGCCATAGAACGCGAGATTAATCTGACGTCTGATGAAAACAAACACGACCTACCTCAATGTTTACTTGATTTGAGGTTATGGTTGTTCGTTAGTTGATTTAATTCCTGTGATTTGCCTTGTTTTTCGGAATTTTCCTGTTGTTTTTCCCAATTATAACATAAGTAACAATGGTTGTTAAGTGTTTAGTGAAAGGATGAAAAAACAATAATGTGAAATCATGGAATAAAAGTTTTTTAGTCAACAAATGTTCCAATTGAGACAACGGTTTTGACTGATGGATTCTAATGGTTTATTTATTTTTTATTGAATTTATTGTTTCCAAAAACATCACAGTTTCCATAACAAGTAGTTTGAGTTTGCTACATTGAAAAAAATATTTCAACTCTGAAGTAGTGCTTTGTTTTCCTTCATTTTTTTCGGTCTAGAAAAGTCAAGATCTTTCACTCGTCCTGGTTCTCCAGGAACATCTTTAGGTGGCATCCAATAAGGTTTCACCCCTGTTCTAGTAACATCTTCTTGCTTTCGCATTGCATTGTCAATCGAAAACAAAACAGCTGCGACATGTGTACATACTTCACCAAAGCCTGCAATGCAATTACAAAGAGCACTTTCGACTGTGCCATCCTTATCAGTTATGATCCATGGGGTAAGTAATTTTGCATTCAGTCTTTGAGAATGCATAACCTGAAAAACATTGAAGTGTTACATATCAACTAGAATATTTGTGTAACTTGTTGATAATTGATCTGGTGAATTTCAAAATGTTGATTATTTTTTTCGAGGAAAATGAGATTACAAAGTTCTTGAATATTTATGAATGTAGATAGGGCATTTTCAAGTTATTTTCACTTTTCTTACAAATATTCATTCAAATATAGATTAAATAGAGTAACTGACTTACTTGTCCTAAAACCAAGATGGGTTTTTCAAAATGCTTGACAAATATTTTCCGAACCCATCCACAAGCTTCCTGATTGTAAGCCTCCAAACCTTTGTAAGCTTCCATTTCACTGAGTGTATATGCACTTTTAGTGTGAATTAGCTAATTGACAATATCTGGATACATGATATGTGGAACCATTGAGAGCTCGGTAGAAAACTCTTCGAAATCAACATGAGGATCAATACCCAAAACTGATATTTTAGATGAATATCTTCTACGATGAGTTTCGTCGAGAGTCGAATGATATTCAGATAGATCACTCATCTTAAGGATCTGAATACAGGAAGCACAGAAAAGTAATGAGCTTGGAAGGGTATGGTCACCTCATTTTATAGCAGATTCCATAATTACTGAAACAAATCAATTAAGAATCCAGGTAGAGATCAAGATGTTATCATGTATCATTTCAGTGAATTGAATAAAAAAAGATAATTACTATGGTCTTCATAACTACTTCATTTACTTGGGTAAAATGCAGATTTTATTCCATGATTTTAAATTGTAGTTTTTTCATCCTTTCACTCGGCACTTAACAACCATTATCCTTTATGCTGGAACATGGAAAAACATTTTTTAACAGGGAAATTCTGAAAAACAATCAGCAAATCACAAAAATCTTAACCTCAAACCAAGTAAACATTGAGGTAGGTCGTGTTTGTTTTCATCAGACGTCAGATTAATCTCGCGTTCTATTGCTTCCTCCTGGCGCATTTGGCCAGTTCTTACCGGGGAATACGATCTTATCGATGGTTTGCAACATTTACCATTAACTAACACTAATAACTAGCAACTGAGGAAGTGTGGTGTTCATCCAATTTCTTGTTAATTATTAGAGACGAAATTAGCACATGCTTGACTACAAACCTAGTTCTTATTTAAAAGTTGGTCAACTTTCAGGTAATCGATAGTTTTTAGTTCTAGTGATGATTGCGTAAACACCCTCGCTGATTTCCTGTTGTTGAATTCTTTGTTACTAATCCTTAATCTTATATAGGCTTAGTTCTTGGGAACGTTGCATAAACCTTCCATTTGGTACTCAACAATCAGAAAGAGAAGTAGACGGCATCGCTTTTGTTCTCTGTTAAGAGGTTTCAAGGGCCCTTTTCTTGAATCACTTGCCGTTCTGCAAATACGTTGTCTGCGAATGATCCGCTAGCGAACGATTCCTTAAATTGGTATTCTGGAGTTCATTCTATGATCATTCGCAGGCAATCATTCGAGTGTATTCAGCAACGCTGTAACTCCGAATGATTGTCCGCGTCCAACAGCCCACAGCGCTTGAAGCTGCCCCCAGATTCTATTTCACGAATTCGATTGTCGAGTAGCTCAGACTGTGACAGTAGATGCGCTGTACCGATAATATACGCATATTCTAATCAATTCGATAATCGAATTCGTGAAATAGAATCTGGACTCTGATTCACAAAATCTGACATTTCACCATGGAAAACCGTCAAATTTTTGCAGCGGCTTTAAGGCTGTAAGCTGTTACACGCAGCCATTTATCGAGTTTTATCCTTCCATTGACCTTATAACTAATGGACTGGCCCTGATAGAGAGGACTACAGAGTGAGCAAGATGAAATTCTTCAAGTATAACCTCTAAGCGAATTCTTTCCTCCGTGTAGAAGATAAAGAGAGGTTAAGGAGGTAATTCAAGTATAGAATTATCATTCTGTCCTTCACATTATCAGTTCGATTGTATTCCGCGTCATGTTATATGGGAAACTGTCACAAAGGGCAATATATAAGTTATAATGGCCGCCTCTAACAGCTCACAGCACTCAAAGTTGAAGCCGCTGCACAAAATTTGACAGTTTTCTATGGAAAAATGTCAAATTTTGTGAAGCGGCTTTAAGCGCTGTAAGCTGTTAGATGCGGCATGGGGCCAAAGTGTATGAATCCTACACATTCACACAAGTGGCGTATAGACCATACTAGTAAGGTTAGAATTTCAGTTTTGTCGCTAGGTCCAAGTTCAAAAAAATTTACATGGATTCTTTATGAAGGTTTGAATTCAATGTAGAATCACAGAGTCTAGAAAAGAAATGTTAGCTTTCAAATAGCTTGTGCCAGCTACCCTCATCATTTCTTAATGTATCAATGTCAAAAATATTGGAATTTCCTTTTATATCTTATGTTCCAGAAACTTTTTATTGTCGTAGTTTAATCATAGAAATAATAATAGTTTATTAATTCAGATCTACCTGACGTCACATCTGTCAAAAAATTCCACTCCTACTACTCACTACCAGGGTTGCCGTTTTGCGGGTAATTATCCCTTTGGCGAATTTTCAGGATGGGTTGCTGGTTATTTTCTTATCACTCTTTGATTCCGGGTAATCAGCGGATGAAGCTGGATTCAGGAAGCAAAGCTGTCGGATCGTCGAACCATCGGATTTCGGATCTGTCTGAGTTCAGCCTTAAAACAATGCGTTTGAGGTTTTTTGTGTCATAAGATGTGCAAAAATTTCAACAATAGAAATTTGTCGAATCTAGTTGGTATTGGGATATAAGTGTAAGTCGGAGACAAAAGTATTGTTTTATTCTTGCCAACGTTCCAATTGTTTTTTCTTCGAGTTACACTGATCCCAATCCCAACTAAACTCTACAGAAATTGATACTGGATCTTTAATTTATCAGAATTTGAATAGAAATTTGATTCGCCTTCATTTTTCAAAAACACATCCACCACTTCACTAGCAAATGATAATTTTTTGGCTGATTTTTTTTCATTCGGATACTTATCCATGAGATCCGATCTGTGAACTGACGTCACAGCATCAGAGTGATTCAAGCGAATTCAACAGTAATTCAACTTTTATATTAGCACACGCATCATTGATTTGTCGTGAATTCGTGTGTTTTAAAAAGGTTACCGCTTTGAAGTTCTATCTTCTGTAACTTTTTCCATATTGTTGAATTACGGGGTTTGCACGAATAATTCTATGGTTAAAACTCAACCTAGAATATGTTCGTTCGCGGTGCTGGAGAGTACGTCTGGAGCTCTGACCAATCAGCGCGCAGCAGCATCTCCCGCACCGACGAGCGGAGCGCGCCGCAAGACTCTGAATAGCCGCAGTTTTCGAGGCCGAGAGCTTATTCGCTAGAGAGCTTTTTTGCTATAGACAGCTTGTTCCAGTCTCATTTGAACAATTCCAAATAATTGAAAATCATTTTTTTATTTATATTTAGTATTTGTCGATTGTTAATTTCAAAGACAGATGTCAGTTTTCTGAAATAAAGCAACAAGAAAGTTTTTGAAAAATACTTAAATATTGAGCTGAAACATTGGTCCTTCGAGCCCTGCGTCACCGAACGCACGTGGAACACCTTACTCAAATCGAGCACGATCACCGGATCCGAATTCTGCTTGTCGCTATCCGAGTTGTAGATGATCTTCCTACTGCTGACGACGACGTACCGCTTCCTCCAGCCGTGCCGCCAGATGCTCTGCTTCGACGGTATCGACAGCCATCCTTTGAAGACGGCGCCGTCGACAGCGCCGCAGGCGGAGGAGCCGACGCCGCCCTCGTTGTCCGCCGAACTCAGCGACGCCGTCTCGCTGTTCATCAATGTCAGCTTCAGCTACTTCAGGTCGGCGTCCTTTCTGTCGAGCTCCATCTGCAGGCGCTGCTTCGTAGTGATCTCTTCGTTCAGTTGGAAGCTCAAATCCCGATCATTCCCAATCACCAAGCCTTCTACGAGCTTCTCTACGTGGGGAAGTTCTTCGCGCTGAGGGTTTTGCGGCTGAAAACGCCACCTCCAGCACCGGAGCGCTGGACACGGGAACTTCTGGTCCAGCCTAGCGCCATTGTGGTGGCCAATTGAAACGGCGAGTAGAACCTAGTTATTTTTAGGGCCTGAAATTCAGTCGTAATTTTTCTAACCAGGTTTTTTTCTATGCCCTGATCCGTGTTGCGAGTCCTAGGGACAACAGAAGTTTTCCTCCAGGTAGTTTCCTACCCGGAGAAGTGATCCTCCATCGGTTTACCCTAGGGAGGCGATCGGTGGCTGTGGTCGTTGCGACACAGCACTGATTCAGGATATAAATATTCAAGAACCCACGAGCTAGCTGGCTTTGGCACATTTTCAAATAATTTTATTTCGCGATGGAAGAAATAAATCTTCCTTTGTTTGAGTTCGACCCGTCGAACTCGAGAAATTTACAAAATCCTAATTCAAGCGTTCGTGGTCAATGGTCTTTGATTTTTTAATTATGGGAAGTCATCGACCATCGACTTTATGTTGATGATGGCACTGCCTTTATACTGACGAGTGGCCATATAGACCGAATCCGGTCTGCAAGTGTGTCCGTCCCCATAATTGAAAATCAATTCCTTCATTTGTATCGCCAAAAGCAAATGCAGGATTTTCTTCTGTGAAGAAACCTGCACCGCCATCAGTCGGATATAATTCATTGCCCTTCGTGGTTCGTGGTATTAGCCAGAGAGTAGTTGTCTTCTGACAGGTACCAGCCAATACCTACTGTGTAGGTAGATTAGAGACTGGCCTGAACGAATTCTTCGAAAGATGATAAGAAAATTTCGTCTCGACATTTGTAAATTTTGATGTCGGATTGAAAATCATCAAGGCCAAGGTGAAAGCAAGCATGTGGGTAAAGACCTATATCAAGGTGAGTTTTTGTACAAGGTGATATGTTCACGAGAACATGACTAAGTATGCGACTACTTTCAACTGAGTTGGATTCAATAATAACATGAGCCATGTTCCTATATCTATTCCACTCAACTTTAGAAACTGCTAATGCTCATCAAATTAATTGCATAATTTTATTCACAGGTGTTATTGAAGTTTGAATATGGAATCGTACCTACACCGAAGGACAGTTTGTATGTCATCACATAGCTTGTGTTCTATCACTTGTGAATCCCAATATTTCAAGAACTGATGTGGCTTGTATATGGGTTCATCGAGCAACAGAAGTCGTAGAACGAAATGAAATAACAATTCAGAATTCATTCGATCCATTAGAGAGACCCAGCAAGGAACAGCTTGATGAATTCAAAAATGATTTATAAACAGTGAACAGTATTTGTTGCTAATGCAGGTAGACCCAAATGTTGAGGCAGACATATGCCTTGAGGCACAACACCTTGGCAGATAATTTGAAGAAAAGTGACATTTCTTTCAGTGATAACGGTGAATTTACTGTCAATAAAGATCATAATTATTATTCAGGGGCTGCTACACCGTACTGAAAGAGACTATTTTTACCTAGTTTTATGGACCACTGCTGATGTTGCCATTAAAAAAATTGAAAAGGACAAGGTCAAAAATATTCATAAATCGAAAGAGTTTAATTTGAATGAATATCTCATGTATTAAGGCTCATGAGGAAATGTATTCATTATTTTTTTATATATTTGAAAGTCTTTACTGATATTGGAAAATGCGATAGTTGAGACGTTTCAGTGTTGTCTTGGTTTTCTTTTCTCTCATTTGTTATTTCAGGGAATCTGTGTGTGTGTGTGTGTGTGCTTCATAAGAAGGTGAAATGGGTACATCACTTCTTATTTCATCACTTTTTCCTTCGAACTCTTTATGCATGTGTTGTATTTCAAATTTACTTCTCTATCAGTTACATCCAAATTCTTAACAGCCAAATTTTTTATCCATATTTTTGCTTCTTATTCTTTTGTTATAATTGCAAACATTTTGCAATTGCTTTTGTTACATCCAGGAGCAAAACGCTGTACCATTTTCGAAATAGAATAATTTTTTCAGCTTACTACATACTGATATAAACACGTCGATTTGAAATATCGTGATAACTTTATTGCCCCACCAGTAATCTACCACTCATCAATCTAAGACATACGTGTCATAAATTCTGCAATGCATTATTATATTAACAAATTCATAGAAAATATACCATTTCTTTCAATTATTTTGCATCAGACAGATGAGGATGAGGGAAACTCTATTCCATCTTTTTCATGCAAAAGCAGTGTTAGGGAGTGAGATTGAATACCTGAAGGAAAAAGCGACAAAGTCGAAGAATTTTTAGTGCCATAAATTTTAGTCTGGATTCAGACAGATCCGAAATCCGATCGTACGACGATCAGATAGCTTTCTGATTGGTCTAAATTGGTCTGAATTTGAATTTAGATCAATCAGAAAGCTATCTGATCGAATTTTGGATCTGTCTGAATCCAGCCTGACACGGGGACAGGTTTCAGTGATGGACATGAGTTCGAATTTCACGCTCGAAAAATCCTAACCTAACTACTATGGTCTATTTTATTCTAATTCACTTTTTTATTACAAGAAAAGAGGATAACGAATGATGATTGTCTATGGAATATTAAATTCGTATGGGAATCCCCGAATTAGGACAGAGAGCGTTTGACGTGAAGGCGGGCCCACATATTCATTCTCTGTCGTTATGTTGGCAACCAGTGTTGCCACCTTATGTCTCATGAAATGTCGTAACATAGATCTTATATGCTTCGCTAGATACGGCATCCTGTAGCGTTTGTTTGTTATTAGAGGGGTACAGTAGAGAGGGGGTGAAGGGGCAATAGCGTACTATGATCCAGTGGCGTATATTTTTTAGGAATTTTGAAGGTTGAGTATTAGTCAGAGGCATGTATAACTTGAAACAAATGAACAAGTTGCATATCGGTTATGATGAATTAGGGTCGGTAAACAGTAAAAATAAATATAACTTCTCATATATATATATGGTGGGCATTTCGAATTGAATGCAAATTGTGATAGACCAGAGAATTTGATAATCTATTTATCAGTTTCCTGATTCATCTTGCTTCATAGCAAATAACACTTTCTCTTTATATATATATATATATATATATATATATATATATATATATATATATATATAAGATAATGTGGTGGTGAGGTGAATTGAAAAATCCATATATATATAAAAATCTTTCTATAGACATTAAAAATAACAGTTATGTCAATGAAACCTCGTTATTATAACGAAAAACTCGAAAATGAAAGCTTGAAAGATACGTCGAAAAATCAAAAACTTGCTGATGAACATTGTATATATTTCATGAAAGATATTTGACAATCAGTGTGTGGTTGTTTACATGTTTACATTAAATTTGTTGATTATTGATACATTGTTTATATTTCATAAATGATATTTTACTTTCAATGTATGGTTATTTACATGATTACATTGAATTTGCTAATTATTGATAGTATATAGTAGTTGCCACTTTTGGCAGATTTCCTTCTACGAAATATTGATTTTTCATTTTCCATATATTTTTCAACATTATGATTTTGAGAAATGGATTTTATTGATTTTCAAACGGTATATTTTTTGTTAACAAACTTCTTACTCTACAAGCTACTTCATCTTTTAGCTGGAAAGTTTCGTGATGAATTCGTATTGTAAAAAAATTTTTAGTATCAATTTCGTGAGTTGTAGAGGATGCCAGGATTGATAGGATTATCTCAAACGACTTCAAAGATATGGGCAAAAAACTTCCTCATATGTTCGATAAGTGCAATGTAGACTTCGAACCCTTTGAATCTGGTCTAGTCTCTGTCATGCTCATTAGGTGAATGAGAAAGTTTTTTGCTTATATCTTAGAAGTCAATTTCATCAATCCTGCTATCACTGGATTTTTAATGATAGCCTCTAACCGAATATGAAAGAACATTGAAAAATCCATTGCAAAATTATATTGACGACATTATTGTTGAGACAGTGATGACCACATTATATTTGAAAGTAAAAGATAGGTGCACAATTGAACATAACAATCGACATGTCAGAGGACTTTTACGAAATATTTTCGTTTTGACCAATAATGATTTTATTCGTTATTTATAAATTTCACTAGTGTTGTTTTTTTGTAAGTAACCAGTCTCGATTTCAAACGAAAAATTTGCCGTTTCTGATTGTTAAAGACTACTCTTTGATTCAAGAGAACCTTCTTGGCTATTCTCCATTTCCTTCTGTATACTTGAGACCTATTCCTCTTTTCTTGTGATTTCATTGTCTTCAAAGCAGATTTCCAACAAATAGTAAGCGGGAAGACTCTAATATGTATCTTGTGATATGTGGCCTTTTATATTCCGTCTCTGTTTCTGATGCAGTTAGGGTTGAAGATGATGCAGTTGAATCATTTGGAAAAGCCATTTTAAATCTTCTAGAGGAGTAACTGGAATTTCCCCTTCGAATGATAGTCTAAAAAAATTTTCAACTAAATATTCTATAACTCCACTCACTGTCTGTGGAATTCATAATGAGGTTTGATTTATTCTTGAATTTACCACTTAGTTTGTTTTTGTAATACACATTCCAATGGTACATCGTTTCCCTTCTCGGCTTCGCTACCTTTACCATAGTTTACTTTCAGCTCCTTAAACTACCAACACCACGCCCATGGCATACATTCCTATGAATGAGGTGGCTGAACCTTTTTCAAACTTGGAGTTACAAATCAAATATGATTTTCACATTTTGATGTATAATGCGACCACTATTCTTTAAACTAATTGTCCACAGTAAAAGCTATCAGAATCATTATAAAAACACACGATAAAGACAGAAATATCCGCATATAAATCTGACAACAACTCTGAAAACAGAATTCGACATTTGTCAAACTGGCTGTAAGTAGCGCCAAAATTTAGAAACGACCAATCAAATGCATAGTACGCTGGACCCTCTCCAGACCTACCAAAACAGTAACCTATGTACCTTATCTGGCGTAGCATAAAATATCTATGTGTCGTACGCAAGTTAGTAAAATGGTAGTTGGTTACATGGTTTCACTTTCTATATTTGACTATTTCATATGCTAAACAACAAATAAAAATGCTAAACAATATAAAATTATGTCAAATCTGGCATAAAATATGCTGAGTTGACATCTGTTGTCAAACCATTAGTCCTCGCAACCGATTTAGCCATCAATTGTTCGTGACGGTGAGTACCGTTATGCTGAATTTTACCTATTGAATAGGATTACTGATCTGAATTAGAATTACAAACCTTATACACAACTCGAATCATCCTTTGTAAATCACCAGAACACGAATTTGAATCGTTGAATCGATGTACCTATTATACGGAAACACGCATCGACTTCAATCATATTTGGAAGTATATTTTTACCCACCATCCCTCTCCGCTGAGAGCCGGTACTTCGACACACCATAATGTTCAATTGGAACCCTTTTTTACCACCCACGAGAGAGGGGTAACAATATTTTACTGCAATATGTTACATATAACAAATAACTATATTACTGACTGTAGTACAAACTATTGACGCAAAATCATTATCAAAATAAAGCATGACGTAACACACCACATTCCGTATCGTTCATGATGTCAGAGTGTACTTTGGGTGCTTTGGGTGGGACATGACATGTGTTAGGGAAACCTAAAATCTACACTCTCGTGACTCTCGTCCGGCCGTTCGTCCTGCGGGTATCTAAACGCACCCCATTATTTTTTACATCAATTTAAAATGACACTTGACTTGACACATTCTGTCGCAAGTCGTCCTTCATACATTCGACCTAATTAGTGTAATATAAATCAAATTTCACAATCTACTTTGTTCTTTGTTTCCTCATGTCTATACTTTGATTTTCACAAAACTTTCTTTTCAGTCAGAGTATTCACTACATCGCAAGATTTTCGGGATTGAGGGCCGCGTCCTGGAATTTTGAGTTCCGACTCAAACCCAAAATTCCAGGACCCGGCCTTCAAGCTTTCAAGAGTACCTATTTACTTCCAGGTGAGCACTGAAGATGACGAAAGTCGAGAGCGCTTTACAATAAGAATTTTCACAATTATACACTTTATACAAAAGTGTTCGATTCATTCATTACTAAGAAGTGTATTCAGTTTCTCGAATTTATTTAATGATTTATTTCTTTATTCTCCATAACAAACAACATGTCCAAATTTCTAGATGACAGCAGAGTCCTTAATAAAAATATTGCTGGGGCTTGTCCGTCCTTGGAGCGGTCCAGCCCATCGGAAAGCCGAATCTGTCAATGATGTATTTCTTTATTCTCCATAACAAACAAAATGTTCAAATTTCAAGGTGACAGAGTCCTAAATAAAAATATTGCTGGGGCTTGTCCGTCCCTGGAGTAGTCCAGCCCATCGGACAACTGGATCTGTCTATGATGTATTTCTTCATTCTCCATAACAAATAATAATATATCCAAATTTCAAAGTGGCAGGGTTCCTTATAAAACTATTGCTGGGGCTTGTCCACCCCTGGAGCGAACCAGCCCATCGGAAAAATAAATCTGTCAATGATGTATTTTTTTATTCTCCATATCAAACAATATGTTCGAATTTCGATTTGGTTCGATTGAGGAGAAAAATGATTAGTGGGACCATGTCCTAAGATATCTTCCAGAGAACACACATTTCTCATGATGGAGTTATATAAACCGGGTTGAAATAGTGTTGGTCTTGAATAACGTATGAGATCAAACCCCTTCAGGAAACGCGAAAATATCAATGGGAAATTATTAATTGCAAGAAAGTATTTGCTGAAACGCAGGCAAATGTGGCAACATGCGAATCGAATGAAGGAGTTTTTTGAAAATAAACACCAAATAGTTGAATAATAATATAATATTTTCCTTCCTTGCACTGCAATTAAAGAAAACGTCGTTAAAAATTCGATATCGGTTTTTTATGGAACACCAATGAACCGGTTTTTGCCACGAGGATGAGTTTAGGACCATCAGAAAGCTACTCAGCTGTTTCACTTTCATACGAAGCTATTTCTTCACGGAACAAGGCTAAAGGATGAAAATTGTAGAGAAAACATAATTCGAGATTATAACCACTAGGCTAGGTTCGTATCGAGCTGTAACAGAAATTATGGCCAACCTTTTTCCTTCAGGATCTTCTGAACATACAATAACCGGATTATTGGATGTCTTTGAATTACCAGAAGTTCCGGCAGAAATCAAATGAACATCGTTGTGCAGAATTCCCAACCGCTATTCAGTAGATATTTTGTTGACCAATTCTTATGAAAATGATGGAAGAAAGGGATGCACTTTGATAAACGGCATCTGAAATTATGGCTCAGACTGACACAATTCAGCTATTGAACAAAAAGACAATTAATCAAAAACATGAATCAAATCTCACTATGTGCACCCTATCAAAGAAATGACTATAGCATTTGGTCAGTTTGTAGAAAATCTGTTAGTTATGGGAATTTCCTTTCTAGCATTTTTTAGCAAGCTCGAGCCGAAAATAAAAAAAACAGCAATGTTCAGAATAATTCAAGGTGAATTAACAATTACTAGCATTATCACCCATCAAACCAAACTAGGGTTTGGTTCTACAACAGTCAGAAATTTTTTTGGGATTTTGCGACCTCAACAGAAAAACACATGCTGATAGAAATCTTATTTATAAACTTAGTTTGACTCTTCAGTTGCTATCATGTGGATTCAACATCAATTACGAAAAATTCAGTTATTATTGATTGCTTATAGATACTGCTCAACTTCTAACATTGCATACCAGCTATAGAGATAACAACTACTGGACTGGCCCTAAGAGAGAGAGAGAGAGGACTGCGGAATGAGCAAGATGAAAAACTTCAAGTATAACCTCCAAGTGAATCCCTTCTTCAATGTAGTAGATGAAAGAAGGTTAAGAAGGATGGAGTTATTTAAGTATAGGATTATCATTCTGTCCTTTATAATATCACTTCAAAGTGCATACCCTTTCTCTCCCTAATGTATTCCCCATCGTGTTATATGGAAAACTGTCTTAAAGGCCAGTCCATCAGCTGTAATGTATATGATACCAGCCTACATATTATAATCACTCATGGAGATGTTCTTTCCATTGGTAAACTGTTAAGAGAGCCATGGGAACATGAAAAGAAAAAATATTTAGAGGGTAGTGAATCGCCTGGTTACAAACATTCAGCAACAGTCAGCTCCTGATTTTGTCTGATCCGGTAATGATAAGCCTTCGGGAAATACAGTCAGAAAAAAAATGATACCAGATGTACTTTCATTATTAGAGACTTTCCAACTATTGAGGATCACCCTGTAACAATTTGTCAAGTGAAAACTGTGTTCGCAGTTGAGAATATGAATAACACATTTATTGAAAAAATGAATTTTTTACAAAGTTCTTATAGTTATCAAGTTCCATTATACTTATTTTTTTTTCTCGATTAAACATGGAATTCAGCCCACAGGATTAGTGTCTTCTTATCGGGGTCTATTGCGATCTCTCAAGCACTTCCTCCTTCTGAAGCGAATAACGTGCTGGCTTAACCGCCATTCTGATGATGCAATATATAATACTGGTTCAAGTGTTATATTCTTCGCCAGATTTTACTGGAGTTTTTCAGCTAACGTCGTGGTATCTGACAGGAACAGTTTGTGTGATTAGTAACATTTTTGAATTTCACTCGATTGTCTTTACTCGTGTTCTCATAATACTGTATTGTTATTGTTTGTGACTCGAGGGGATAACATACATTTTGTTTCTTGCAACATCCAGATTCCTCGCACCTGAAAAAATATTACACTATAACATTAAACTAGTTAGGCGAGTTGATAGTAGACAAATATGGTTACTGCTTTTTATATTGTTACGAAATGTCCTTGCGCCGGCCCTGCCGCCTATGGATGCAAATTGGTGTGACGGTTTGAGGGAAGATTGTACCTGCGTGATCGTGGCTCACCCAGAATATTCGATTATCGGGATTTGTCTGGAGGATTCTCCACTGTTTGAGCGGCTATATAAACGGAAGCCGCTCACTACGACGGCAGAATTTTTAGTACAGAGAGTTTTAGTACCAAGCATTGGGAAGTTAGCGGAGCAATTTAAGCGATTGTATTGTATTTTGTTGTGATAGAAAGTTGTAATAAAAGTAGTGAAGTGTTGTTTGAAGTTTTAATCATTGAACCCAAGGATAAATCGTAACAATATCATTCTTCCAAATTTAGAATGAAACCTTTCTGTTCGCTGATAATTATTTTCGTCGGAATTATGGACCCTGTGCGGGTTTTCAATTCGGTTTCCATCTACTCCCCCCTTTACCCCACACATATTGAAAAGAAGCTTTTTATTCTTTTGATTTTGGTATGTTGTTTGAGTAAGAGATTTGAGCCGGTTCTAAGCCTCCCCCCACCACTATGACGTCATTAATGACTAATTAATGACATCATAGTGGTGGGGGTTGACCTTGAACGGCTCAACTGGTGCATAGGACCTTGAATTTTTTTTTGAAAATGTAATTATGGGATTATTTGTGTGTGACGTCT
>JAVJAQ010001105.1:47039-104635 GCA_032362365.1 Zygogramma bicolorata | reverse complement strand
TTGGTATTGTCCGGAAGTACTACACTAGATTTGTTCAACAAATCAAATTTCAGCATATCTGAGAATGAAGTGGTGCGTAATTTCATGGAAATGCCAGCTCACATCATAACCGAACCTCTTTGAAAGCTTTTTTTGAGACTGAATGTACATTTAGATTGACATCGATCTGCTCCACACTCCACGCCACACCATTGCTTGGTGACCTGAAGCGTTTTCTTCATTCATCTCTAAGTAGAATATGCCTCTAATCATTTTCAGTCCAATTTCGATGATCTTCAACAAATTCGGGTGACACGATGCTCTCCAGTAAGTTCTGGTCTTGTGGTCTTCTTGAAATCAGATTTGCTGAATTCAATCTATTCCTGGAGTTTGACTCATGAGCCTGATTCGAGAAAACGATTGTGAACTTGCTGCACTGTACTTCGTGAACACAGTATGTCATCGACATAAGTTTGGTTCGTACAATGTTGAATTAAAGCAATAATCGCAGCCGCAGCTTCTGTATAAAAAAACATGTCTACCCAAGTAACTGACAACCAACAAATAATGCAAAAATATTAATGCAACGGAAATCTATCGCAACTTGACATACAGGCTGTTATTTAGGTACGTAACCAAACTCAGAGGAGAGTAACTCTAAGACAAAAAGTTCATATGAACATAGGATCAGCAATGCTTAGTTTTAAAGATACAGGGTGTCAAAACTGAAATAAAATACGTTTTTTTCCTGAATATCTCAATAATCCTTCAGCCGATTTCTTTCAAATTTGACGGTGGTATTGAGGGGATTGGGGATCTGATTTGGACATGACTAGATTGAAATAATTATGTCTTAGTTATACTTAGTTTTTAAGATACAGGGTGTCAAAACTGAAATAAAATACGTTTTTTCATGAAAATCTCAATTATCCCTCAGTCATCCCTCAGCCGATTTCTTTAAAATTTGGCGGTGGAATTGGGGGATTGAGGATCTGATTTGGCCATGACTTGATTGAAATAATTATGTCCAGGAAGGTACCTTAATCAATATCTTCGACCAACAAAATGTGCGTTACTAATTTTTTGCAATTTTTGTATATTTTTAGCATTGAGTTACTGAAACTACAGTTTTTTCCACATTTTTTTTGTATCTCGCTCTGTTTTTGAGAAAGAAATAAAAATAAAAACCACTTCATTACATGTCTTTGGAACAACTTACAAACCATCAACAGCCGGGGTGTTCATGGACATGCAATACTCTTCAATTATGATTGCACACATGACGTAACACGATAGTCATCTTTCTAATTTTAAGATTTTGATGGAACACAATGTTATTTACTACTGCAGTGTTTTGGAAAGGAAGTTAGGGTGTCATGAGAGGAAAACCAACAATAAAGTGAACATGTTCGAGAATATGCGGCAGCAGACAAAAACATTTTTACAAGGAATTTTGAGCAAAAGTTTCGATCATTCTGAATATTTCAAAATTGTCAGGAGTATTTCAGGGAGTTGAAGGAATGTCGTGAATGAAAATATTGATAATCGGAAAGTACAGGAAGGTGAGTCGACAAAAACTTTTGATGCTAAATCCTGAAATCTGTTGATGACTCAAGAGTCCAAAGCATTTGGATAAAATTTGCAGAACGTGGATATTTCGGTAGGATCCAGCGGATTGGAGTACTTGTGGTGAAAGTTAGTCCAAACTTCAGGAATTTTAGGGCGATTTATAGATGATGCACATGTTCCTTTAAAAATTTTTTGTTCTAAAAAAATTAGAAAATATTACAAGAATCTGAATGCAAAACTGTGAAAACAATAGGTATACTACGAGGTGAGGTTGCACACTGTTTTTGGTCAATTTGCCTGAACTATAATAACTCACAGTTTAAAACTTCAACTTCGGACTCTGAATCATTCAAAAATATGGTCATTTCTAACCTACTTCCAGTTTGGAAAGCGACCAATTGTTCACTTGGAAGAAGACGAAGTTGGCAAAACACTTTGCCGGCCTCTTGAAACTTTCCTGACACCACCTAATTTCAATCGGAATGTCATTCTGCCCATCAGAATTCATGAAGTGCTTAAATCGTCGCTATTTTGTACACAGACGCATTTGGATGATATTACGAAATAGAAACCACAAACCTCTTCGAAGAATAACACACTAGTTTTTAAAAATGACATCTTACCGTTTTCTCATCCATTTTCTGAAGTACAGGTTCAGAGTTCTGTTGCTCAAGGACAGTTCATTTTTCCCAAACGGTATTTCAGTTAAAAAAACTCCATTTTAAAATTTTTTCATTATAAAAATTCAAAATCATGATGATTGTCGATTCAAATAATGAAAGTAGAAACATGACTGAAACTTTTCGTTATGATTCACAAACGAAAAGAAAGAATAAAATCAACAAGAAGATTTCATCTTTCAACCCCTTTTGAAGAAGTGCTACTCACCAAATTTTGTGAGATATTGTCTTTTATACTCCTCTATATTCAGGAATCTTTTCAATTTTTTCGAAGTGGTGAAACAGAATGAAAAAATTAAAGTCATTTTTTCCCAGACTCTTGCGATTGAATAAAATGTTCTTCAATGGATCCAATGGTAATTTTTTTCATTGGGAAAACATCTTCACTATAGAAAAAACTTGAAGAAATACATAAAAAAATCAATCGATATCTCAAATAACTTGAAATAATCACAAATAAATCTCATTTCCGTACTGAATTGAATTTCAAGAAACTATGTGAAACTATTTCCAATGCTATTGGAAGTAATTTTTCAGTTTCAATGAAATGAAAACGAAAATTTCGACCACTGACCCACTGACAATGGGTCATTGTCAGTGAGTATCGGCCAATTGAATTGAATTTTCGAACATCAAACTCATATACACTGTTCAACTCGAATTCGATCATTACATAGAATTGACCGCGGAAACCTATTTTTGCAATTCTGTTATTTTTTTCGCAATGAGCTACTGTAACTATAACTTTTTATCTTTTTTTTTTCTTGTATCTTGCTCTGTGTTCAGAAATAAAAATCACTTTATTGCATGTCCTTTGCATCCTTCGATGAACCCTGTATCTTGAAAACGAAGAAATACTGGACTCATGTTTATTCGAACTTTTTGTCTTTAAATTACTCAAAGAATCATCCCTTTTTAGTTTGGCCACCTACTCAAAGTGTATAATATATAGACTCATTTCCCTCATCTGAACAATCTGAAAAAAGTTAGTAAGGATAACCTGCCACAGGTGCTCACATTTCAAGTTTTCACAGTTTTCAATGTAATTTGTATGAAAAATGTTTGTAAATGATTTTAAAGTTTTTCCATTTTATTATAATGGCGTTCAATGATAAATTACTCTTCATATATGGTGTATCGTTGCTTACTTTTTTTACAATTTCAAGTTGTTAGTACCCACGACCTTTCATTTTTCAATTTTGTTTCGTCTCAAACTTGTTTTTTCTACACCTTTCAGATTGTCTTGATGAAGGAAATAAATATTTCCGAAAGCTCGACTTTTTTAAGTATGTCCAAGCTTTCGGAAATATACTTTTTCCTTGTGAATATGATGGCGAATAAAATAACAATATTTTTTGATGTGTACGTTTTAATTATAACGATTATTTTATTCACCGTCATATCTACAATTTTTATTGCTGATTCATCAATACCATAAATTTCATTTTGTCGAATTGTACCATCCAGTCAACCATTCTCATATAAGTTTCCCTGATGATAGAAAAATATATATTCCCGAAAGTTTGGACATACTTAAGAGTTTTCTTAAGTTTTCTTTCTGCTGCATTTCCCAATATTCACTGATTTTTTTCACAAAATTTCAGGAATACATATTCTTCTCCGGGGTAGTGTCCATCATATGGATTGTTCGACGTTTCAACTTCTATTTTGAAGTCATTTCCAAGAACTGTTAGACAAATACCTGTCGATACTGTTCCTATTAATCACTTCTACGGAATAACCAACGATATATCAGCAAGGGAAGAAAATAGAAACTTTTTATCACTTCAAGCATTTTGCGATAAGAAGTTGATTCCTACCTATGAAATATGGCCATATAGGGAGACGTTTGACTTTGATTCCCCAATCCCACTAACTCTCTGACCAGGAGCGCTCTAGGTTTAGGATCCCCACATGGCATATTACACTTCATGTCCGATATATTCAGAGCAATTAAATTCCAACTGCCACAGAACACAAACATCACATATAGAAAAGCGAGTATCGATTTTCTCAAAGCTTTTTTGCACACGATCCAACTCATCGTTGATACCACAACGCACTGGATGTGGTCGAGCTATTCAGTAGTAGACTGTTCTTTTATTAGTATTTTTCAAAATTAGATTACGGAGTCAGACATATGAACTTGGCTTGAACTTTCCATTTATTGTAAATCATAAACATTTATTGGAATCAGCGTCCGCAGAGCCGGCACTAAAATTTATTAGTGTTTTAGAGAAACAGTATAATGTGATATTTAACGTAATCATTGTTGGAAACAAGTAAATAATGTGTGTTTTTTTCACAAAATTAATGCAACATCTGATGAATCTTTCGTATCTCTATAGGACGATTGCAAATACTTGAGATAATGACGACTGATTTTTGTAAATATTCAGGATTACATACGGTGGGAATTCATCGATCTTCCATTTTAACGTCAATGAATGAAACCTCTACAAGAGGTAGAGTAGTTCTCCATTTTGGAACAGCCAAGTGCTTCATAATATTGCTGTATATGCTGAATAACGTGAAATCTGTGAAGATAGAATGTTCAATTTCATAACACTGAAGGATTTTAATTTTTTCGGTATTTCGTTCTTCAAACCTACTCAAAACATATTTCAGAATTCCAAATCGGAATTTCTCATTGGAGGTGGGAATAATTGATGAAAAAGTAAGGAAGTATTGAAAGAAGGTGGAGACGAATGTTGAGGGATCATAGAGATTGGAAACATTGTGATGAAAGTTAGGAGGATATGTCATTTTTCGAACTTTCAAAGGATCGTGATTTTCAAACCAACGGGAGTGTAGCGATTTGACTTCAGATTTGTGCTCCAGAACTCGCTAGTATGGGAATAGCATACTTTTATCCTTTTGTATCCATCAATCAGCTTTCTTTCGACGAAATGGAGTTTGAGTTCTTCTTACGGTCTGTTCTCTAGTATTGCAATAAAATTATATTTTGAAGGGAGACAGTACAAAATAATATCTACTACCCAGCCAACACAGCTACATCGCTGGAATACCTCGGCGATATCAAGACCTAACATTTGATGTCCGAAAACTTGTTGCAGGGAACTTGCATTTTCGTCGCTCACATGTCGCAATGCCGCACTCAGGTGACATCCCTTTGCGACGTGATTACGATAAGTTCTGCGATGCAATTGCACTAGCTCCGTTAAACATATTCGGCAGCAGATATCACATTGTTCTCATGACGATAGTGGTTTCCCTTGGACTCTTGGACCCCAAAAAACCGATATAACCCTAACAATATACCAATGTATGCGTCAAAGCGATGTTACAAATTAATAATAAAGATAATTTTCACGTCCAGATCAGTTTTGTTTGGTTGTTTTCACGAGCGCGAGCGGTTGGAACAGAAATACACTACTCAGTGTTCACAATTTTATTTGCCAACGTTTCGGCGATTGATTTTCGCCTTCCTCAGGGCTACAAAGATGGAAAAAGTTGTACGTATATACATGCATGAAGTATTATCAGACAAACTTCCAATATAAAATACCACCTACCTACCACAATTGGGTGAGTACACTCACTCGGTGGTATTGAACGGAAGTTTGTCTGATAATACTTTATGCATGTATATACGTACAACTTTTTCCATCTTTGTAGCTCTGAGGAAGGCGAAAATCAATCGCCGAAATGTTGGCAAATAAAATTGTGAACACTGAGTAGTGTATTGTGTATTTCTGTTCCAACCGCTCGTGAAAACAACCAAACAAAAGTAATAATACAGTGTTACCTAATCGTGAGCTCCGCAAGGATGTCATGTCTCAGATGTGCTTGCTGGGTAGTGTTTCGTCAATATTGCCCCTATAGCTGTAAATTGTTCAACTAACTGAAAAATGTATTCTTCCGTTTCACCATTCACTTCGAGATTGGCGAGTTTTAATGAGGAGGTGAATTTTAGTCGATAAGAAACCTTTTTTGTTTCGTGGTTACTCATTATTTCTCATTTCTTCATATGGAATAGTTCGGTAAGCCGCAGTTAGTCTGTCCGTTCAATGAGTGCTTCTATATATTCCAAATTTATAGGCTGGGGTGATCGAACTCACCTAGAACATCATATTAGCTGAATACTGATTTCATGTTGGACCAATACCAATATAGATGTATAGTCAGTGATTTAAGTCGAACTGATATAGATTATCTCAACACACTAAAACTGCATATTGTTCGGTACATTAGTATAATATAGCTTGACATCATTACCAAAATCACCGAATCTAGTTATATTGAATGAAATTTTCAATATTAATCATCCAATATACCTATGTCACAAATTTTTTGAAAGAGTTAATTACAATATTGAAATCACAATTTATGTAGCATTTTGGCATGATACTGAAAAATATATGTAATAATATAAAAAATAATTTGCTGACCTTGTTGGCGAAACTTACGTTGAGTGCGAGTAATATCAATTTGATGTTAGGGCAATTGATTCCATTTTCCAAACGAAAAAAGTGTGAAATAAAGGTTTGGAAGTTCGAGTTTATATGGAATTTGAATAAAAATCTGAGTTCATATTTTACACGATTTGCGTGGAAACCGCATACATTTTTGGCATTGCTTCAAGTATAAACGATGAGTTTCAAATTTTTTTCTCCTGAAAAACATCCATTATGGTAAGCAAGTTTGGTGATATGCAAAAAATGTATTGCATATCTCTTGCCGCGCACATTACATTATGTTATTTCAGTGCAATTATGATTTGTTTTGACATTATAGCCAACATCACTTCATCGAATGAATTTACATGAAATAATAATTGAAATTGAAATCTCTAATTTTGTCCCAACAACACTCAATCAATAGGGATAATACCTGCTCAACACAACACGATACAAGAAATATAAACATAAAGAAATTGGGTTAGAAGATAATTCTAGTGTTTCTGAAGTTGAGGTTGATTGTTGCCACCATAAAAATGACTAGAATTGCTTAGAGACAGGCATACATATAAGCGAGTTTCGTGATATGGAGGGAAATTTACTACATGTCTCTTGTCGTGCACATTAAATTTCAGTGAGATTGTAATTTATTTGGACAATCTAGCCAACATCCCTTCATCAAATAAAATATGAAATTATGAACAATTATACCTATTCTCTTTTTTCGTCCCTTCTTCCATAATAATGACCAAAAACATTCCCAAGAGGGATGGAGCCTACTCAACACAACACGATACAAGAAATATAAACGAAGAAAATAGTTTAAATGATAATAATAGTGCTTTTGAAGGTTGGTAAAGTTGTTATCACCGTATGAATATAAATTGCATAAAACTTGCATGAAAAATAGAGCCGATGCTATTATTACTAATTTGACGATCAAGAACAATTCTGAAAAACAATGAAACCCTTTCACTACGCCCATGACTTCCTATACGGCTATGTGATTTGGAGAAGACCAATTATTTTCGAACTCAGACAAAAATGTAACACTATTTTTAAAACTTGCATGGAAATTGCACATGCGCAAGCACATACATTTTGGACTTTCCTGGCACTTACATTGCACGCCAATTGCATTATGTATGCCTGTCTTAATAGAGAAAATTGACTGATGTTTGATTGATTTTACGAGTCCTCCTGAGAGCTAGTTGTGCGAGATAATTATAATGTCGTAGACATAATTTCCAAAATACTTTTGAAATACTCCAAATGTCAGTGTGGTACAATCTGTCGTGATTCTTCCTCAATTCTTTGAAATCAGTTAGTTCAGAATTATTTGGAATATGATCTGTATTCGTCGATCTTGTACTGGCCCTACCCCACTTACATCGATAAACATGAACTAAGACAAAACATGAAATACGATTCGAATGAAATAAACATTAAATGAATTTTCATAGATTTCGAGATTTCCGTTGATACCGACTCTGGTCTCACCAATGATAGATAATTTTAAGAACATCCGTCATTCAACCGATAGCAAAAATATTGCAGCTATATATCAATAACTGATAACAGATTTTTATGTAATTATTTATGTACACATTCATTGAATTGAATTTTTTTCATTCCGAGTATGATTAGTTATTCAGGACGACATGTTAGACTTGTTCTAATAGACTGAATGAGTTTAAATTAATTCAACCCATTTGTCGATTTCCATTGGGATCGTTTTATCTCCAGCGAAATAAATTCAATATCTCCACAATTAAATCGCAAGTTTTTCGGCCTGAAAAACTTTCGATGTATTAACAACGGCCGTGAAAGACAGTCTTTCATCTTCACAATTGTTATATGGTCCTTTTTTGTTAGCTGTAAATGCTGATAAGTAATATGACTGGAACTCCAGAGGATTTGAATAATTTCATAGAAAATTCACAACTGGATAGGTTTAACAAAGCTCAATCTCACGAACAAAATAATAATGAAGGACCTAGAATTCTCACCAATATATTCCCTGTATCTTCGTTTTCATTTTTTAGTTTTATTTCAAATTCAGTAGTTTGAATTGATATCATAAATGTACAATTTAGCAAGTATCAAACCATATATGACACTTCCGGTTTGACCGGAAGCGCATCCAATTTTCATATTTCAAAGGGAAAGTATAATTTCTTTTGGAAATAACGATTGATTATAGAATTACCTTTCCAATGATTTATCACAATCATACACTCAATTCAAACTCTACTGATATAGTTGATATCTTATAAATATTACTTTTTGTATTCCACTCGTAACGAAACATCTTCATGAAAGTTTGCAATTGAAAATTGAATAATATCATATAAGTAACAATATTTCATGGAAAAACTTCTCACATAATATTTTTTATGCGGATTAAATATTTTTAAAATTTAATTTTACTTTATTTTTCGACATCAAGTCTATCATTTCTCAAACGCTAAGAAATATTTGAATTTGGTGAGATACCCTATTACATAATGAAAAACCAAACATGGATTGTACTGGAGTTTATAACCGAATTTAAAAATTCCTATGTTAGCATTTAAGAAATGATTGACTTGATGTTGAAATATGAGCATTCAAAAAATGATTGACTTGATGTTGAAATATAAGGAAAAATTTATTTTTAAAAATAGCTAATCTGCATAAGAAATATTGTCTGAAAAGTTTGTCCATGAATTGTTGTTAATCACATGATATTATTGTTCAATATTCCATAGCATACTTTCATGAAAATGTTCCGTTACGAGGGAAATCCAAATAGTGTTTTTTTATGAAATCTCAATTATACCTGCAGATTTTGAATTGAAAGTATGATATTGATATATCATTGGAAAGGTGATTCTATTCCGAATCGTTATTTCCAAAAAATCGAATCCTCGCCGGGCCACCGTGCTGGGTAATCGCACGTTAAAAAGTAAGGCCTCGTTGATCCATTGCTCGCACAAGTTTCGACTTCTGAGGGTTGACGTTCGTCAGCTGGTTAACGAAAACGAACAATTTTAGAACAACAACAATATAATATAATATAAATATAATATATATTTATATGTATAATAAATATAAATGTATATATATATATATATATATGTATATCTGGTCATCTATCACGATTTGTCTTCGATACGAGGACTTTGCCAACCCACAGCTGATGAAGGCCAAAACCAGAAACAGCTAGTTGTCTTGTGGTGGGCATTTCGAATTGAATGCAAATTGTTATAAACCAGAGAATTTGGATAATCTGTTTATATATATATATATATATATATATATATATATATATATATATATATATATATATAGTGAATATTGGGGAGTGCAGCACGTCAAAAGAAAACTCTTTTAAGTATGTCCACGCTTTCGGAAATATATTTAATTCCATCATCAGGGAAACTACAATGAACATTACATGTGAACTCTATAATAGTTAGGTGCATGATCACTTACACTTATGTGAAGATGTATGACTTGACACCTGACAAAAAGAACCTTCCTAGAAATGGCTTTCATTTATCAAGAACCTAATTGTATAAACAAAAAAACTGACATTAATAATTTGAGTGAGATTTACTCCTATTTGTTGGCTCTGGACAATGCTCCAGTAAACATTAATGAACAAACTTTGGTATCATTATAAAATTCATAACTTCAACTTTTTTCCCAATTATCGCCCAATTTAATTCAACTGCCCATAACATTTTCAACACAGTGCAAACGAACTTAATAATTATTCTTACATATCAACAGTGGCACCAACAATCAGTTGGCACCATTGATTTGTTTGACCTGACACATGACAATATGATATTGTCATCTGTCCATTCACTTTTGACGTTTTGACCTATCATTCTAAGTTCGACCACATGTTCGACTAGATTTTAATTATATTTTAACTTGTACTTGTACTTCAATGTGTACGTTCTATAATTACGATTATTTTAACTCATCTGCATGCTCACTGCTTCTCATCATTATCATGAATGTCATCATGCTGAATTGTACCATCAAGTCATACATCCTCACATAAGTGTAAGTGATCATGCACCTAACTATTATAGAGTTCACATGTAATGTTCATTGTACAGCTTATCCAATCCATCTTGGCACAAACTCAGATACTTTTCCAGTTGCAGATTGGTAGTGTAGACCATGACGAAACAAGTAACACCTTCTAGGTATGAATTTCAACACAGTGAACACATATAATAGGTGTTTTTTTATCTAAGTATACTTCACATAGATTGCTGGGCATATGCGTTCTCAGTTCTGTGCCAAGTTGGATTGGACAAGCTATAGTTTCCCTGATGATGGAATAAAATATATTTCCGAAAGCTTGGACATACTTAAAAGAGTTTTCTTTTGACGTGCTGCACTCCCCAATATTTACTAGTTTGTACCTAACTAGTCAGCAAAGACTACCTATCAATATATATATATATATATATATATATATATATATATATATATCCGTGAAAAACATCCAATTCTACATCCCACCTGAATGGGCAGGACGTCTTGGAGGGCGATTATTGATATTATCGATTAATTGAAAACTAACCAACTAACCAATCATCTTGTGAGGGAGTTCAGGGTCCGACAAATATTGAGAGAGAAGTATTATGAAAAGGCAGTATCTCTGATGCAGAACAGGCAATTTAAGTTAATGCTTTGTCTTCCTTGGTTATTCCATAAGAGGGGTAACTAGGCAGGATAGTATTGACATATATTTGTCTAACAGTTCTTGATAATGGCTTCGAAATGGAATTCGAAACGTCGAACGACCGAAGAAGACCATCAACGGATATAAACCCTGAAGAAACAGTTTTCGCCTAGAAGAAGATCCGTGAATAACATCCAATTCAACATTCCCCTGAATGGGCAAGACATCTCAGAGGGCGGTTATTGATATTATTGATTAATGAAAACTAACCAATCATCTTGTGAGAGAGTTCAGGGTCCAACAAATATTGAAAGAGGAGTTATAATGAAAAGCCAGTATCTCTGACGGAGAACAGACAATTGAAGTCAATGCTTTGTCTTGCTTGGTTATTCTGTAAGAGGGGTAACCAGCCAGGACTGTAATGACATATATTTGTCTAACATCTCCTGATAATAACGTCGAATGATCGAAGAAAAACCACATTCTGTGAGCATCTGCTGGGCTTGTTGTCAACAAAAGTGACAACAACACACAAGAGTAATAGCATAGAACTTCGGTTTCAGACGCACCTCGTGAATCTCGCAATTTTTGCAGATTACAGACCTATGCCGGGCACTTCCATCAGATCATTTCATTCGTCAATCCACCACGAGTTGGCGATTAGTTCACGCTCTCCGTTGTACCGTGGAGGGATGAGCCAACTGACAAATTTCAGTACAAGTCATGGTGCATTCGAGCATTAGTTTGTTCGAATGCGGTCATCGCCGTGCTGATGAGCCCTATAGGGCCAAGCTGAAGTCCTCGGATAGACTACACCATGACGTCTGCTTATGATTTTCAGCCTTAAGGGATCCTCTGCACGGAGGCTCCTGGATGAAAATTCGAATATCTGTCCATACCGTCCTGGTCAATCACTCCCCTTACGAAATAACCAAGCAAGACAAAGCAAAGATTTCACTAGTCTGTTCACCAAATGAATTGGTATTTATAATGATTCTCCTCAATTAGGAATTGATCCGATCTTCTTGATGATTATATCATTAACCTCTCCCTATAGAACGAACAAATCAGAAGATGCCAAACGGATAAAAACCCGGAAAAGTCATCTTGCATATATGTATGAAATTTGGTTCCCTTTCTTTCGGAATTCATCAATTTTCAGGAATCTTTTTTTTTTGTTTTTTTTTTGATTCAGAAAGGAATCTACAAGCATTTTTGTTTCAAATTTCGATTTCCGAGAGAAAAGTGTTATCTCATTTTGTGAAAGGCCAACTTATCTTCATTGAGGCCCGTACAATCAGCAATAAGTCTCGCCATATGCAAATGCCCAACCTGCCCTTTTGTCCATCATAGAAATGATCGAAATTGATTACCCAAAGGTTGTGTCTGATCTAGTTATTCTGGAGATATCCGAATCACAATTACGATTATATGCAATATTGGCCTAGATAATCGAATATGCAAAGGTCAAGGATTCCTGAATCACATTCAAAGTAGGATTTGTAAGGATGTTGTAGATTCGACTCAAAGATTTAGTCGTTATTCTCCAGGAGTCGAAGATATTAATTTTGAAATTCTAAGATTTTATGACATTAGGTATTCCATAACTGAGTTTGCAAATTGCGTTTATTTGAATCTATATTACGACAACATCATTGTATTTGTATTATACAAAAACGTTCAATCCATATCTCATGGTCTTCGTTACAGCAAAACCTACAGAAAGTTGTCATTATGGATATTTCCAACAAGGTGTAACAAAACTCCCTTTTGAAAGAAGTTGGTACTCCTTTCTTGACAACGAAAAAATGTCACACCACTTTCAAAATATCTATAAAAAAGGATGCATTTCCATGTGAACTTCATAATTTCAAAAGTGAAGGTGGCAGGTAGGATTTTCTACGACCGATTCTATGTTCACGTCAAGTCCGTATTTAGGAAAATATTTCGATAATTTTTTTGGCTAAATGTAGCCAATCGAGCAGAGGGGCGCCTTTCAATGTTTGGATACTGACAGGAACATTTCCCATGAATACCTGGTTGCGGTCTAGATCTAGGTATGTGTCAGTGTACTTCAATGGGAGAGGAGTCAAATAGAACCCCACTTCGAGAAAGTATTCAGCTTGTAAAAAAATTGTGGATGACCTTCAAGAAAGTGCAATATTGGAATAACCTCTTTCCAGGTGATTCTATGTACATTGCTCAACGTCATTGATTTCAAAATCAGTATAATGTTTCGACCTTCCTTTATTGCACATAATATATCAATATAGTGGTGTTGAAAATTGATTACAAAAATATCAAATGAATGAATACATCAGTAGGAGCCATCAACATCACCGCATTTTTGAGGTAACGTATTTTGAAATATTTCATATATATATATATATATATATATATGTATAACGGTGGTGTAGGTGTCATCAATAAAAAATGTCCGACCGAGTTTCCCCATCACAGTTTCATTTGTTTGGACGGAAATTCTGTGGAATACCAAGAAATGGGAATGCACGTCAAAGGTTGATAACAATAAAGGTGTTTATGGGGAATCGATTCATTACTTATTGTAACGAGTTGAGGCCTACTGCTTTATTCATCTAACTTGATACTCGAATACCACTCCTCATCAAAATGAAGTACATTATCATGTTATATTACTTATTGGCAGTACTGGGCGATAGGACGAAAAGTGATTTGAGAAACAAATGGTTTCACCATTCTAAACGAGTCAGTGCTTCTCGGTTTCCGTGTTCGATGCCTCAACCCAGAGCGATCGATATCAGGGAATTGATAATGGATGTGGAAGGAGATGATGGTAATGAACATTTGAAAAACTGGCTGGAAATTTTAACGGTAAGTTCATTAAACCGTGAAAATATGCGATTTGTCAAAAAATTAATGGGTACGAAAATAAACATAAAGAACAAGTTATTTATGCAAAAAGTGTTTATTGCAGGCGACATGTGCAATATACAATTTTTGCATGAGTTTCATGCAATACTTTTTTTGCATCTCTGGCCAAACAAACGCTTCATTGAAGAGCGATAGATATGTGGGAAGAAAATAATTATGAATACGAAAATGAACACTGAAAACTCAATAGTTATTCGTGCAACAAGTGTTTATTACACGAAGCGAAATGAAATTGTCAAATGAGGCCCTCAGTGCATTAAGCACTTCTCTGTACGACTTACGTACAATGTTTTTTCCTTGCTAATGTAATTGTCAACCCTTTATTGAATAATTTATTGCACTCATCTATCGCTGTAAAATAAATGATAGATGAGCGCAGTCATTAGACCAGTGCAATGAAAAAAACAGTTTTTTCCAGTTAATATGGTTCAATATGATGAGGTCCAAAAAAATGTATTTAGATAGAATAATAGCTCACATTTCAATCTTTGTTGTGCGGCACTACAACCCTTCCTTTGTAAAAAAATGAAATCTGATTTCGGTCTAGTGATTTGAAAAGTTGAAATTTATACGATGTATAGTCAGCTCGGGTAAGTGTGAATTCTGGGCAAGTGTGAACGATTGCATTTAATGAGCGACCAATGAACTAATTGCAGCCCCTCTGACATAGACATGTATAGTATTTTTCACAGTAAATGGTATTGGCTTATTAACTGCAATAAACTACCCGATTTAATCCCATTGTGTAGAAAATCATCTGGTAAAATTTTGCATAATGTAGGAGATATGCAAGTAATTTATTTAAATGTTACAATTCTATTCTATATTTAGTTCAGTGTCGCTATCGCTATCCTCATCTAAATTAATTATAATTGGCGCAATTGATTTTACAGAAAGGTACGAGTTTTCAACATTTATAACATGACTAACAGAACTTTTCCAACTCTCGGTAGGAATGTCATTCATACAGTTCCTAATTAATTCTACCACACTACCACTTAAAGTCGAAGTATTTTTTCCGCGCACGCTCGATTTAAGTTGGTGCCACATAAGCTCTATGGGATTGAACATGCAGTAGTAGGGAGGTAGTCGTAACACTGTATTTCCCAATTCTTCTGCAATTGTATCACAAACATACGTTTTTTTTAAAGAAAATGACTGCAGCACTTGCGAAAGTTCTTTTTTTGTATAATTTTCCTCAAAATATATGTCATTTGCAGCCATGAAGTTTTGAATCTCCAATTTCGTATTCTTTGAGCCAGGAATTTTTTGCAATTGTCGATTATGATAGCTTGCGTTGTCCATTACTATAACGCTGTTTGGTGGAATGTTGGGTAACAGACAATTTTTAAACCATCTTCAAAAAGCTCTGCTGTCGTATCTTCGTGATAATCAACACAAGAGTCCTTAATATTTTTGGCAGACAGCCACATAGCGTTTGGGATCCAACCATTTTCTGATCCTGCGTGTAATATTGTGATTCTCTTCCCTTTATTTGATGGTGCTTTTGTTTTACACTTATCAGAGGAATCAGACCATCCTTTGGAAGGGGTGTCATGCGTGTCAAACCACGTCTCGTCGAGGTAGAGTATTGGCCGATTTTCAGACCAGTATTTTCTTATTGACGTTATATATTCAGAACGCCAGTTTAATAAACGTGTGGATTCCATTATTACTTGTCTCTTGTCAATTTTGCGATATTTGAATCCCATTGCAGACAGAGCTCGCCAAAGAGTAGTGAGGCCACAGTTGATGTGAGTTTCGTCATTGATGAGCCGCTGTTTCAGACTTTTGATTGTAGGGACACGCTGCTCATCGTACATAGTGTAGATTTTTCGCCTTATCAAATCTTTTTCCCAGTCGTCTAGACTTTTTGTGACACCGGAATCTTTACGCTTTTTTCTTGATTCCATGGAATTTTCAACAATTCGTCTAACTGAAGTAAGAGGCACCTTCATCAAATTACTGGTTACTTTTGCTGCAGCACCCGCGTTATATCCTTATTGAAGTAAGGAACTATACACATTTTTTATAATGATTTTCGCGTCACAAGAACCACTTTAACGAACCACTGGAACAAGCACTATTACTTTTTATCCACGGACGCCACATACTGCCTATTCTGTACGTTGGGGTATAAAATCTTTGCTATTAATGTCTGTAATAACAAATAAATGCTATAAAATTATTGCACGCCGTAACACAAGTGAACACTTCCAATGAAATACAAAGACTTAAATGAACGAGAAGTGTAAGCTGTAATCCTCTACAATCCCTCTCTGAGAAACAAAATTACCTGAATCCGGCCTTTTACATTTATGATGTGCTTCTCGGATTTTACAACTTAAGGGTCTAATTGGTTTTATTATAATCCTTCAGTCAATACCATTTATTGTGAAAACTACTATACAAATCTTTGTTTGACCTACTATCTACGTTGAAAACTACCCTGCATACTGGAATCCAACAGATTCATTCAGTCCGCCTTCGTTTCGACTTGACGCTCGATCAGTAAATTAGTATTTTTTGAAAATATCAAAATCTGTGTTGGAATGACTGAATTTTGAGGCCTATACGTGAATATGTATCATTTGGTGGTCAGAAATCGATGACTCGGATGTTTTAGTGGACATTAAATTCTTCCTGAATTAATTATAGACAGAAGGGAAAATTTAAATTTTCAAGATATTTTGGTTGATTTTCATTTTTGACTAAAGTTCATAACATTTTTAACAATGAAGATATTTGAATTTTTCAAAGTTGAAAAAATGTTGTAGGTATATATATTCATATATACACATATATTATCATTTCATACATATTTCACTAATGAAGGAAGCTTTCAAACTTACCCGATCTCACCTTAAGTCCTTCGGCAATAGTTTCATCAATCCTCTTGATATTTGTTGATTCTTCACCCAGTTTTTTTATTGATATGTTTTACACAGACACGTCATAATTTTAGTTAATTTTTTCATTTGTTTTTCAATTTGTCTCAATTGAATATATTTTTTATTTTTAACTGAACATAAATTCCAGTAATATACTCCATAATATTCAGAAAAAGTTGTCAATGTTAAATATTGGACAAGTTAAATAGGTTATAATTACTTTTAATCATCGAGATACCAAATTTTGTCAATGAAGTCATCTTTTTGATACTAGAGATATTATATTCAGCTGAAGAATTCTTCACATCATCAGGGAACTTAGATGCCAAGATGCCAGTTGAGTCCTGAACAGGCAATCAGATTTCTTGGCCGAGACAATAGATTTGTCGTTGAAGAATCAGAGAAGACCTAAGTTTACCTACCGACCTCGAGAAATTTACTCACCAACAAAACCATTACTATCACTCTGGAAGAGAATAACCAAAAAGGTTGGATACATCAGGCCAAAGTTGACTGAGAGGCTTTTTTCAAATCGCGTACCTATACCCTTTTGATATTCGCAAAAAAATGGTTTTTTTTCATCGTTTCTTTGCTTTACTGTCTTCAGTTTAATCAAAAGGAATATAATACCAAGAAACATTTCGTTCTGATTGTAGCCATCATCATCACAAATTAACCCACGTTTCTATCTGACGAAATCATCAATCCCTGATCATACAGTTCTCCGTCAAAGATATATCATCAAGTAGGGAAGGATGTTCTTTGTATCCAGAACTCAAAGCTATACTATTACCCCAAATCCCGTGAAAATTTGTGGATATGGGTGAATATTGAACTCATGCAACAAAGTGCATAATAGTGTACTTAATGCCCTACAGGCATGAAGTTATCTGCATTTCTCGCGCGGACATAAAATTCACTTTATGGCTCGTAAGGACCAGAAAGACAACATATATTAAATTTGATAGAAATGATTGTATCTATTTTCATGAAATGGAAATGTTACCAAAATCGAATTGAATTTTCGGATATTTTCAGTATTTCTGATGTTCTGAATTTTGATGTGGAAATGACTTGAATTTACACTATAAAGTAAATTGAAACTGAGTCAGTTCAATAACAAAATAGGAAAACCAGGAAACTTCACATCAAGAAAGATAAATTTTATGAAGATTAGGCTATTTTTTCTGGGAACGGGTTTATTAACGTGTTCAGGTTGAAATAAGCTAAACAATCGAAACAATTTTGGAAATTTTTTGAAAAAGAACAGATTTTTTAAAGAATATAGAAACATTTGATGTACTCATTTCTCTTTTTTTAGTTTTTTCAGATTCACCCAGAAAATACGATTCTTCACCGATGCCAGAGCGCTGGTTGTTGCAAGAGATACAAGGAAAAATGTCTCCCAAAATTGGTGGAAGAAACAAATTTGACAATATTTGTTGTACCTTTTGGACACGGAAGGGGCAGTTTCATAGAATTCAGAGCAGAAAATCATACCGAATGTAGTTGTCAGAGAATTCGGAAAGAAATAAAATAGTCCTTTATTAACCTTTTGTTGAATTATTGAAATAGTCACGAGTTGTTAGTCTACTCTTTGAAAATGCAATATTAATACATTACCATAAAATTATTCAAATAAAATCAATATGCATTTATTGATGTTTCAATGAAAATAAATTGAAATATATACTATTACTAAAAAAACTACTATTTGCCGCGTTCACTGTGGGAGAAGCAATACCACATATCCAGACAAAATTTTCTTCAATATTTGGTAGAATTTCGCACTAAAAGAGTATACATTTTTGGTCTCTCTAGTAGATCCTTCGTGAAGTGTGTTAGAAGTCAAGAATACAGTAATGAAGTATGATAAAATCGATTAGTGCGTTTTGCTTCCGTTGGTCGATCAAAAGAGACAAACCTAACAATAATAAACAAAATAGCACATATTTTGAACTTGATTTTCGGTATTTGAAAATAGTTTATAAAAAGTATCCTGCATTAAGGTTGAAATCCCCCTAATCAAATTGATGTTATCCAAATCAATAAAACATTCACCATAATTTTTGTTTCTTCCCCCATTTATAGGGGGGATTGAAAGTCTCGAGTGGAATATGTTTGCGGTGTGGCCATATTTTTTCTTTATCACTGGTTGACAGAAATCTATTAGTGTTTTCACGCTTGAGATGTCTAAAAACCCTGGTGTTGCAATTGTTGCGATATTGTTTAGAATTTTTTGGAAAAATTTTATAGATCATTTTGTTTTCTCAATTTCATGGCTAGATGACGCCAATTGTCAGAAGTTGCGAACGTCATATGATTTGATATTAATTTATTTTATTTCTGAAAGATATGGGTTCCACTTCCAGCTGAAATTGAGTTTTCCTATTGTTCATCTTAGTTCATCTGCATTTCGATTTGAAGTAATTTCGGTTCTTATGTATCGTCTTGTTAAAAAAACATATTCACAAGAACTCGTATTCCGATGTATAGGTACTATATAAATGACAAAACAGAGCTAATTGCTTTCCCTTGGTTCAGAAGTTATCGCCTTTCATATTTGAGAATACGAGAGTATTTCATGTTTTTATTAAATCAGCGACGTACACGTTACTCTGAGTTTACTACGACTGATTGAATCAGTCGTAGTAAACTCACATAGAGGAGTCCAACTAAGACCACGCCGCTGAAGATGGCTGCCGCAGATGTAGCCGAAAGCTCTGGAAGTAAAAATTCCACTACACGGCCCTCAAGCCCGAAAAACCAGAGAAGTATTAACCGTAAATCAATGTATTTCACCGGCCGTGAAAACCTACAATATTGTTATTTTTTCTGAATGTTTTTTCCTACGTAAAAGTAAAAATATTTTACAATTGAGCTTCTTCAGTTTCGATAATTGCGTTCCGCATTCTAATCATATCTCTTATTTCCGTTTTGTTTCACGAGGATTGTTTTACGAAAGGTAACACTAGGATTACTAAATGAAATATTATATATTATATAAATATTATATATACGGTAAATGAAAATGGGCAGGTCTTTGATGGCAGCGGTTTCACTCACTTGGAAATATTTCGACTGGCAATAAACTTTGCTAATTTGAGAATAGAAAGTCGAGTACAAAACTAAAACAAGATTTATTTAACAACAAAAATGGTACATGAAAGGAGGAAGGATTCATACAATAATATTGGCTGCATCTTCGGCAGGAATGAGATATGTAGAGTTTTAGCTGACTACTGATTCATCAGCAATGATCTACTTTTTTGTTTTCGTAAACTATTTCAATCGAACCTTTTGGGAAATGAGCTGAGTCGTGAAATTCTAAAATGATAATAATAAAGATGGTAAAGAAAAATGATAATTTGTGTATTCGACAATACGTCCCGCATTCAGGCAGTTTGTCCAGCTGTCCCCAGCGAGGCCGCCATAGTTACGCTTTTGTAAACAGAATTCAAAATGTATTTTTCCCCGCACGGAAAGGCAGATTTTGTAATATTTTATGGCATGCTTATGAAACAGAGCCTTAGCACTCTTAGCACTCCAAGATAAAAAAAATTGATTTATTATTGTAGTACAACTGCACAAAAATTCTGACAATATAAGAACATTTACTCGTATTCTGTATTTTTCAAATGAACAGAATATGGATATGTGATACTGTGTCGCAGTAATGAAAAGTATTTTGATTACAAAGATGAGTATAAATAAATCATGTACTGAGTTCCACACTTATCTAAAAACAAGACCCGATAGTTTTAAACATACTTCTCTTATGAAAAATGGCATTCCGTCAAATTTTCTGAAATTTTGTACTACTCATATTTCTGATCGAAAGTGTCCATGGGCTCACTTAAATCCTATTACTAGTTTTCGAGCTGCAATGTGTTGTAGTTGAGAATTGCTCACTTCCTTTCAAGCTATATTTCTAAAACAGGATGATATACTTTATACTTCCAATTGAATAAAAAATGTTTTCGTCTGCTTCTCGACAGTACACTAAATATATTGATCATCAAAATCGACCAAACCTGATCCACTATCGAAAGTGAGATGATTTCTTGTAAACATGAAATTGGAAAATCGAAACTTCAACTAGTCTAAAATGAAAAATATTACCAAATTATCTTCCAGTTGTATCAAACATCGAACACAATACTATATTCATGAAAGTTCGTCGATAAATACACCGTCAGACAGAAACTATTTCCTATGGAATACAATGGCGCATTTCGATGTATTGAAACTATTTATTATTTTTCTGAAATATGTTTTATGATCAAGTTCATTTAGGAGAAAGTAATTGTAAAAAAAATATTTTATTCTTAATAAAATTCAAACTGAACTAATTTTTTCACAACACCCTGTAATTTGCTATTATCACCGTTGAGGTGCAATTTTTTTTTTCATTATCTGGAATTTTGTAACTTCTCAGATTTACTGCCCAATTATCATCTTTTTGCTATGACTAGATTCCGAGTGGTGGATTCAAAAAGTTGCGATTTGTCAAAAAAAGGAGCAATTCATATTTTCAAAGAGGTATTTTACTAGATTTATATCTTCTGCCTCTTACAGAGACTGGAATAATTTGGATTTGTGGTAATTTCAGAAAAAAGCCTTTGTCACTAAAAGAAAGGATCCAGAAAGAAACATGCGTTCGGAAGAACCAAACAATATCTAATTTTTTTTTCAAATAACTATAGGACCAATATCTGCATCTTCATTTCATCTTCGATCTGCAACATCAAGCCTATTCGACGGAAATTAAATATTTATCTGATACCTGGCAAATCTCAGAAACCACACTACACTGGCCACGTGTGCACAACTCCCCAAGGTCCTTGCTCCTGATCGGCATGTACAATAGTATCCTTGAACTGGGGGATCCTCTGGATTCTCGTTATCATTCTCCTTGAACACAATCCACAGCATGTATTTCGTGGCATTGCAGAATCTTGAGTGTAGGTTTCATCAATCTCAGAAAATTCGTTTCTTCGATCATTTCATCGATTCCCAGAAAATTTCCTTCCTCTCTTTGTAGAGTACCCTGAATATAAGAGGCAGCTAGATGAATGTGATAAGATCCAGTGAAGTTCTTCAGATATTCGAAATCTGAACGCGGAAAAGAAACTGCGTGCCTAAAGTTCATGCGAACCCAAACGCCATTCCATAAATGAAGATTGTGCGCTTCCACACGTGCTTGGACGATATTTACTTCGTCACAAGTATTCAACATTTGGGTAGTTATCTCTGGCCTTCCCTCCAAATTTATTGAGGGATGGAATTTGTTCAATGAAGACCCAGCAATCACATAAAAGTCTCTGAGATTTGCAGCATGCGTTGTTGAAATCATGCCTCGAAAGAATTTGAAAATGCTTTTGAAATGTCCATTTCTTGCTTCTATAATCCACCTACTAGTCGTTATGATGCGAGCTCTATTAGCTTCTGCAGTTGTTAGTTGCCTCTGATTCGGTTGCAGGAAGGGTGGCATGTGGACATGAAGACCGAGTTCCTGTAAAAGTGGTACAAAATCTCTGTAACCCCTGTCAGCTATAACAATATCACCTTCTTCAAACCAATTTCTCATTCCCTTCATATCATCTTGAAGCTCACTTGCTAAAATGGACACATCACGGTTCGGAGTGGGAGACAGGACATCGTGACGAAGACAATTCATTTTCAATTTGGATATGTTCCTTTTTCTCAAAGCATTGAAACAATTCAAACATACCCTTATATCATCAAGGGGCAGATGACCAGCAGCTCGTCTTTCATATAGTGGCATCTGAAGTAGATCAAAATGATAATCTTGGTTCATATTTATTGTCTCACGACAAAATTTCTTTCACAAGTGTAACACCACACCCTATTTGCAAAAGCCATTTCTCTACTAATGAAAACATATAATCCCATGAAGTCGAAGTTTGTTGACAATTCTCAAACATTTATTGTTTTCAAAGCGCACTACAAATTTTTTGAAAAGGCATGCTTGATGCTCATCGATGTATATGGAATTAATTTTAATTGAAATTAATCAATTACAAATCACAGCATCATTTTTGACATTTTAATTAGGAAACAAAACATGAAATGAGAACTTTGCAAAATCAATTAAACATCTCAAGCTGAATTGGGTCAGCTTACTTTGTCTGATAAAATATGCCTTTAGAAAAACTAAAGCTTTATCAGAAAGCCGGTTCCTTATTTTATCAATTACATTTCTCGAAATTGAAAACACTTTTATTTCTAGTTGTTGTAGAGTAGGCTCAACTGAAGGCAATGCTTCGTACGTCGATTCCAAATTTGGTGACCTCTTTCCAGTCTGTTCAAAAAGTAAGAACTCTTTCTTAATTATAACGGTAAATGCAAATAGTTTCATTTTATAATTTCATAGACTCATATATTATTTATCGAGTTTTCGACTTATCTAGAGCTTGATTTTCCAGGAGCAAAGCCCAACGATTTCAATAATAAAATTAAGGATTGATTGAATATGAAATATGAGTAAAAAATTTTAAATGAAGAAATAAATGAAATAATATTGTGACAAGAAAATTGAGGCATCGAATGTGAAGTACAAGCCAAAAAACGTAAATGAAGAACTGAATGAAATATTATAAATAAATGTTGAAACCAAGTTTCAAGTTGAGTTTGCTAACGACGTTTCGATTGCTGGTATCCGCAATCGTCTTCGGGTGTGTTCTTCCTATAGAATATCTCAAGGTCACAGATTTTCCTACTTCTTTTTGAGTTTGATATGTGGGAAAATTAGATTGTGAATAAACTCAAGACTCTGTTTTCTAAGTCAACGATTGGGCATGCGTTGGAACCATTATTTTGTTCTATTTGTATAATTGTTCTAATTTCTCCATCTGAATTATTAGCAGACACAGGTAACGAGAATTATCTATGTGACATGGCTGCTAATTTGTGTAGCTGTATAGCTCAGTTTTTGAGAAACTTTCAAGTCAAATCTATTATAATCATGTGTGATGGTCAGGTCTAAAAAATGAATCTGTTTTTATATCTCTTTCGTGTGTGAAATCTATGTTTCTACTGAGATTATTCGAGAATGTCATAAACTCATATAGCTGTCATGTAGTACCTTTGAAACAGGTGATAATATCTTAGTCCATTGATAAGTTACAAAAGGGGTTGTGATTCTCAGAGGACGCAGTTTTATATTTTTTGGTGTGGGAGGGGCGTGAGGGTGAGTTGAATTCAAGTTTGTGGGGTTGCTACCCTTGTCCCACGCCACCATCTTGAAAAGAGGGGGCAAGTGGTTGTTTTCAAGAGTTCAGTATGAATTTTCTGTAGGATGGATATTTTGGCAGATAAAGTGCGAAAACTATTTGCACAATATGTTCAAAGATGGCGGCCGCGGGATAAGGGTTGCAACCTCATAAACATCGATTTTTACCAATCCTAACCTTCCCCACATAACCAAAAAATGAAATTGGCCTATCTGTGTAAGACGAAACTGTACTACGTAAGTTACAAATATAAGTGGTAAAAAACATAAGAATCTTCATTTATCATTTCTCATGACGGTCTCCTATCACCTAGTGACAGTTACATCGATCAGTATATTCATTCAATCTGTTTATTTATTGGTAATTGATATCGTGTGGTGATCTGACAGGAACTAGGAGGCCCCCGTCGATTGCACGACCCTGAGTAAATACCTAGTGTCCATTGGGATAGAGCAATCTAGTGATGATATTTTTTGTAACGTTTGTGCTCAGAAGATTGAAAAAACTCCGGCAATGACTTTAATTGATTTGCATCGATTTGAATGAATATTGCTTGAACTGGAAAACTGATTACAAAGTAGTTACCCGAAGAATACTTCTAGTGAAACTGTTATATACACTCATTCACTGTAAAACTGATGGAGTGAAATACTATATTTTTTACTTCTATGTTTCATGATGAACCAAATGATGTATTAATGCCATAATGACAATAGAAGCATTTCCCATTTTATAATTATTGCTATATTGAAAAATACACCTGTTTACATATGATTAAGATGTCTAGAAACCCTGGTGTAGGGATTTATACCTGGGAAAGTTTGGGGTCTAAGTGGCGACACATGCCTACTATGATAATAAGCACCATGGCTTTTCGATACCAAATCAGTTCAGATGGCGTGTGCAACAAAAAGAGTTACAAATTTCCTAGGAAATGTATAAACGGCCGACTTGACGGCTGGCTATACTTTTACTTTTGGACGCTGACGTCGCTGACTGATCAACAACCTATATTATTCGTTTAGAATACTGGCCAAATTCCCTATAATTGTGTTCCTTTCATTCCATTTTGTTTTTTATGAGTATGACATTAGATTTTGCTCATTTTGTTGACTGCTCGAATCAAAGAATATAGTTTGTCGATCGATCGGTTGACTATGCACTTCCAATTAGCGTCAACTAGCGATGAAATTGAGAAACACACCACGGTACGTAAAAATGACACTAATGACAGAAAAGTGTCGCCATAAAATTCTAAACAATATCGCATCAGTCCCAGCACCATCCTTCTAGACATCTTACATATGATGCATTGATATTTTCAAAAAAGTTGTGGGGGCGCTGGAAAATAAAAATAAATTTCACTTGTTTTCAACCATATAAAACGACATTTCTGGAAATAACAATCTAGAAATGATCCAATGATATGAAATTGGGCGGGAAAAAATATTTCAAGTACGTCAACAAATTCCAACCTCACATTCTCTTTTCTATTTACGTTTCCAATATTGTGGGTTATACTATAGACAAATATACGTACGTATTGATAACGACACTGTCCTGCGGTTGGAATTCCTGTATCCGATACGGGACGATAAGTTTCACTAAAGGAATTCATGAAAAACATTTATTTTAGTGCATGGGATTAGGACGACAGTACTCTTCAGAGTTTCCCTCCCAGAGTCCTCATATCAGCACAAGGAACAATAATACAGAGAGTCATAAGCGTCATCAGTATTGACGATGATTTTGCGAAAATAATAGAATAGGATAACATCAACTTGGTGCAATGAAATGGTGGAAAAACCCCGACATGTCTCTTCTCAAAGTAAGCCGATCTATCTGTACCGAATATTCAGATGTCAGGGGTAACTAATCCTATAAAGTCAAGTATCTCGATGATGGGAATTACGACCACTAATAATATCGCATGGAAAAATCATGTGAGATCGATTGCCACAACTTTTGGACAGGACAAGCTATCAAGGTCATGCACAGATTACAGGGAAATAATTTAGAATACTTTCACATATGAAAAACAATAGAGTGGCGTCACTCGTCGTCAGAGGGTGCTGTCAACTTCTTTTTTTAACTGAAAAGGGGGTCTTGAAATACCGTATTTCGGGCTAAGCAGGTATTTGAACAGAAAGCTTCAGACTGCTTCAAGGATATTATCGGTTGAGTGAATGTGTATAAGTTGTAGGTACCCTTCTAAGAAAGATCCTACCCGTTCAACGACCGGTAGATGATTGACAACATGCAAAGGCATTTGAAATAAGCGTGAGGGCTTTTCGCGATACTGTCTGTTCTCTGCGAGCGCAATTGCCTGCCTCACTACTACCTTTTTGCAGGCGTGTCCTCTCAAGGAGATGGTGTTTGATGCGATTTCCGCAGATTTCTTCAGCTATTTGCGAGAAAGTAACGCGAAAAAAAAAATCAACGGATGCTGCTATATCACATTTTCGAATGAAATTAAACGTTTGCAAAACATTCAAATCGTTCTTTATTTTCATTTAAAGATCTTCGATCATATTTATCATGTGCAATTAGAGAACAAACTTATTATTCTAGTATATTTTGTAATATAGTTGTTTTTTAAATGAAAGAAATACAGTAGGTAATACTTTCAATATTCATGTCGTTTTTACCCAACACTCTGCGCTTATATAAGCCCCACCGCACAACTTATTGAACCGCCGCTGAATGCTCCATATCAGGGCCTATTACTTTTTGAGACAACGAATACTTCATAGGGGATAACTAAGATAACATATATTATTTATCTATATAATATAAGAGATTATATAAATGGAGGTAGTCACAATATAACAATAATAGTTTTGCTCATATACATAATTGAAACTGTTTCAACATGATATTATCACAATACTTGACGCGAAATCATTCATGAAAATCATAATGACATTTTTGATTTTTGATAATCTCATGACAAATTTAGGCACACCAAAGATTAATTGTATGATGAGTGATGGAATTTTCCGATACTCCGATGACAATCCATAATAAAGTTATTGTGGTATCTACTATAACACGCCAAAGGAAGCATATGTATTGTGAAACACGTGTTATGGTTTTGAAGATGGTCTAGTGGAAATCACATATAAAATGTTGCTTTGATAATGTATAATCTTATAATATAATATAATATAATATAATATAATATAATATAATATAATATAATATAATATAATATAATATAATATAATATAATATAATATAATATAATATAATATAATATAATATAATATAATATAATATAATATAATATAATATAATATAATATAATATAATATAATATAATATAATATAATATAATATAATATAATATAATATAATATAATATAATATAATATAATATAATATAATATAATATAGGTAAAACAGTTTTCACTTGAAACAGGAATGTTGATATTTTTGACAAATAATTTGTATTCCTCCTACTAAACTCTCAATTCAATAAATTGGCTTCCTTCTACAAAAAATACGATTTTGCTACAATTGAAAACCCAGTCAGCAGAGATTTTTCCAGAAGTATTCTCTAATTTTTCTAGAACGTAATCTCTAATTCTTCCAGAAAGAATATCAATTCTGAATAAAAACTTTTTTGTAGAAATCAATTAACCTAATCCTAAACATATACTCCTCGAGCCGACGAAATATAAACCCATTATCATGCACACATAAGATATGGGAAGGTAGAAAAATCCATTGTCGCCCATGGTGCTCTGGACAATGATCACGGAATTGAGGAAAGCAATCTGAAACTGATTTTTCATGTGCAGTCTAGAAATAACAGAATATATGCCATATTGAGGAAGGAATTCGCTTAGAGGTTATACTTGGAGTTTTCTATCTGTCCATCAGTTGTAATGTCAATGGTAGTAACATACGAAGTCTATATCGGACCAAAAACTCCATCAATTCTCTTCTGAAGATGCTAACGTTGTTAGCGAAACTACTACTTTCTGAATTAGACTGGAATATCCTCACAAATGTTTCTTGTAGGTACTATTATTATTATCCAACTGAACTATTACTGAAACAATCCGTTGAAAATTCACAAGATTTATCCAAAGGAGTTTTGATGAACTTCAGTATCACTACTTTGGTTCGGGTTTGGAGGCCGTCGTTTTTTTGGAATTTCTTCCTAACGTTTCGCTGGCGCGAGTGGCTAGCATAGCGTAGCGTAACGTCGAGTCAGGAAGATATTCCAAAAAACGACGGCCTTCAAACCCGAATCAAAGTAGTGACACTGAAAACCTCGGCCGCGAAATCTTTTAGCCATTTTTATGAATTTAATGGAGACGTCAAATATTTGATTTTCGATTATTTGAAGGTGTCAACTTGTGGTGTATCCGAAAATTATTTGGTCTACCCAAAATATAGTTAATTTCTGAATATAATACCCCAGTGAATAGGGAAGATTTTATTCATTGAAAGGTCTGGCGTTTCTTAATTTTCAATATGATTTTTAGCATAGTTATACATCTCTGGGAATTAGTTTTTCTTAGTGCAAATTCTACCCCAAGAGAGGCTAATTGCAGTTTATTATCGACAATATACAAATTAGACACAATTTGGAATTGGAATTCAGAATACTCAGAAGTACTAATAATAGTAGCTATATTTGGATACAAAGTTGTATTTTTCAGAAGACTATGAGGTGGGTGCTCGTACCTAAAACAACGGATTTTGATTTTTTCAATTTTGTTTGATATTTCTCCTTGTTAAACACTCTGCTGAGTGCGCCCAGAAGGCAGAACCTTTTGTGGATAGGGAACGGCTAATGCGCTATCAGGAATCTTTTTGTCTTCGTCAAAAAGCGTATTTGTTATTTGATCTGTTGGGAAAACAAAAAATCCTCTAGTGCTACCGAGTCGGTCGGTGTAATCGATCAGTAGACCGCACCTAACAGAACTGGTATTCAGAGAACTGAGCCGTATATAATCCACTAGAAAATTTTCTGCCGTGGGCGGGGATTCAACCCGGAGAGTAAATTCAATACGCGGGCGCCAATGCCAGTACTCCATGAAATTTTTATATTTTTCCTCATCAAGCACTCTAACAAGTGATCCAGAAAGCGGAGCCTGGTGCGGACGAGAGTTGGCTAATTGTCTTGGGTGCCGAAGTGTTCTGGGGCGTCTTATTTTTACGGCAGCGCATTAGCTATTTCAACTTGAGAGAAACACAGAAGAATGCTCACTTTTTATTCGAAATATTCATTACTACTAAGGAAGGAACTTCAATATAAAGTTACTGTTCAATCCAGTCACAGGGCACATTTCTTTTTGTCTGGAGTCTGAACACAGCCGACCTTGGTTCATAGTGAATTAATTTCAATCATAGAAGTCAATTCAAATATGTTTTCAAACTATGTTCACTATTGTGTGAAGTAAAAGTAATCATTTTATTGAAACATTTGACAACTGCATAATATATGATTCGTGTCTATACTTTCTGAATGCTTGGAAACTCCCCTTTTTACAACGAGGAAAGTGGAAGGAACTCGTGTGTCATACACGTTTCGTTCCTTTTGCACCATCCCGATGATTGGCCTCTGTAGAGGATAGTTTCTCCTCGATAGATCAGAAAACAAAAGAAGTTTGGTCAACATATTTTCGTGCGCCATATTCAATTTGAGGAATAATTGATAGAAAATTTATCATCACATGACTTGCCGTAGTTACTGGTGAAATTATATTTACAATGTCAAAGTGATTATTTCAGTTTGAAATAATTCTTGCAATGATTCTTTACACAGAGTCCAGTAGTGTAATGAATGAAAAAATATCGACAATAAATCTTAACATTATGTCCAAATCGAAACGAGTAGTGAATGCATTTTGGATTCCATGTGTATTTATTGAATGATTATAAAACACATTTTCATTTTCTCTATCAAGAACTAATGGTCCCAGTGCACATTAATAGCCAATATATTTTTCCAGATTGAATCAGCTCATGTCGAAAGTGAAAGAAGTTTGGGAAAACAAAAATTTTAAAAATGTATTCATTTAGGTTACTCACGATGAATTTTCAAAATAATCGTCATTCTATATCAATTCTTTCGCAGATAAGGCTCTTCGTTGAGGGTGACTACAAGGGAGATGCTCCTCTTTGATATTAACGTGCTTATTGTATTTATTTCGGTTGTTGAAGACAAAGAGAGAAACACTATCGACGAAACACAAAATCTTTGCAATCAGAGAATTTCGAAAATCTTTCATTTAGCTTGGGGTTGGTGGGTCGAAGAAGAAATGTTGCGAGTACTTTCACCAAAGTGTATCTGAATGAATGGAACGAGAAGTTGTTTAAATATTATGTGGACGGTATATTTGCTGTCATTCATGGATTTATTTATCTGCGGTTGGAATTCAAGTTCAAGAATCTGGGGAGAAAACGTGTGAATATTATGCAATCAGTTTCGATTGTTGTTCAACAGAATATTAGATATTTGGATTACCTATTACTACATACTGTGGTATGATATCAATTTCATATACCAACTAGGTCAATAAATGTAAAGGGTGATTGTAACGTATTGGGCCAAATAACACTATAACGATTTTGAATATCAATATAGAATGAGGAGATGAGATAAAGATTTTTTCCTTTGATCAAAGAACGTAAACTTTCACGGCCGGAGGTGACTGATTCTTGGGTGTTTTCCGGGTTTGATGGCCGTGGTCCACAGGTTTTTATTCCTGACGTTTCGCCTACGACTATGGTAGGCATTATCAAAGTCTGTGAGGTAACGGACGCAATGATCTCGTTCTCACAGTAGATACTACTTTATTGACGTTATGATCGGCTTTATACCTGTTCTCCTGTTCGACGTCCGATACTATCGTGTTGGAAATGGGCGTGGCTTGTTTCCTCTTGACTGGTTTGGGTCGTGTGTGCTTTAGAGCTGGTAACCAGACTTTGTTGATGTGTATGCCTTCTTCTTTTCGGTTGAAATTGTCTTTATGTTTGTGAATCTCTATCTCTTCTCTGTGTAACCTGGGATAGTAGCTCTGCGTTCTGTCAATCACTTCCGTTTCGTCAAATGCAATCGCGTGAAGGCACTCGGAGAAGGCAACTAAATATAAGTAACAAGTTAGAAGTCTTTCCTGACAAGTCGATTAAAAATATTTTTTAAAACATTCTCTTTGATTCCCAACTTATGAAAATGGCGCAGTCGGAACAAAACAGTGGGGAACGGATCAAGAAACCAACGTGGAAAAGAAGCTCCAAAATTCGAGTCCCAGCGTCAACTCCTGGTTCATCGAAGAAAAAGAAGACGTGATAGAGTTCCAGCGGCCTCTTTCCTGGTACCTGACGACTCCAAGATTTTTCTTACGAAGAATAGAAGACTTGTTGACAAAACAGTTTTAGCAGGACTGGATGAGCTATTTGGTTCTGTGATACGCTCACAAAGACCACAAACTCTAAACGAGGCAAAACAACTTTCAATTGAAGAAGAAAACATCGCATATCTGAAAAATTTCAGAATATCCAAACCAAACAATACAAATAAAACATATCCAAAATAGCCCGGGAGCTGCCGTCAAATTTTACCGGAGCATTTGAAAACGGTTCTTTTTTTTTATATAGACATTAGGTTCAGCGAATATTACAAAAACCACTGTCAGCTGGTCTAACTGCGTGGAGTGCAAGCGTGGGAGGTTGCGAAAGTCGTTGAAAAAAATTAACTTCTCGTATCATTTGGAAAGAGCTATACATTTGTGAAATCTTTGAATACAACATATACATTTAAAAAAAAATATGTCAGCTGCATGTGATCAGTGGATAACATCGTCAGCTGACCGTATCAAGATGTATAAAAAATGCAGAAGATCGGATCATTTGAGTATGGCTCAAAATTTAATACGTGTTAGTTTTATATCTGAAAATTGTTCAAATTAATGACAGCTGGCGATACAATCTGAATGAACGTGTTAGCTGAGCTTTCAAAGTGTACTGTAGCATTTAGTCGCGCGGCGCGATGATGATACGGCTAACATATTTTGCCACATCTTATTGACAGTTGACAATCACTTCTTTTATTACATAATAATAAATGTTAGGAAGAAAATGACTTCAGGTACTACTTGAAGAATAAATTTCAGAAGTTCATCAAAAAAGTATATTCAATAATTTCAAACTCATTCCATTGAACTATATGGCGTAGCTTTTAGTATGAAACAATTAATCAGAGTCATCGCCAGAATCAGAGCAGCTGTCAGAATGATGACATTTGCAATGTCAGGTTCTGATTCCTCTTCAACTTCTTCAGCATTATTTTGTTGCATATGTTCCAAAATATCTGTAAGTATGATGATCATAGGAGTTGATTTAATTGATTTCAATGAATAAAATATAAGAATAGAATACCTGTAATTTCTTTGCCATCGTTGGTGATGCTATCTAGTTTTGGTAGCTGTTCGCCTTCGAACCACTTGAAAATATATTTCCCATCTCGTTCGTTCCATCCAAAATCTGTTGGTTTCGACATAGTTGGCGTACGAATATTGGCATGACTCCACCATTGCGATATATAGGAAGTTCGCAAAAAGTGCTGTCGTAGTTCCGACTTGCAAGGAGGTAACATAGAACCTTCCAAATTCTGATTGATTTTCAGAATATCTTCTTTGTCACTGACTTTATAGGCCTTCAGGGAAAATGGAAGTATGAAGAAGAGTGTTTTGCACACTTATATTGAATAAAATAAATAATTAATTGTTAGCTGACAATAAGATGTGGCAAAATACGTTAGCCGTATCATCATCGCGCCGCGCGCCTAATTGCTACAGTACACTTTGAAAGCTCGGCTAACACGTTTATCCACATTGTATCGCCAGCTGACATGAATTTGAACAATTTTCAGATATAAAACTAACACGTATTAAACTTTGTGCCATACTCAAATGATCTGATCTTCTGCATTTTTTATACATCTTGATACGGTCAGCTGACGACGTTATCCACTTATCAGCTGCAGCTGACATATTTTTTTTAAATGTATATGTTGTAATCAAAGATTTCACGAATGTATAGCTCTTTTCAAATGATACGAGAAGTTAATTTTTTCAACGACTTTCGCAACCTCCCACGCCTGCACTCCACGTAGTCGTGCCAGCTGACACCTACTGTAATCAATTGTTTTGGGAAAAAAACCTAAAATCAAAATTAATCATACTCAAGTCACCCATGAAAATTTGACGGTACCTCCCGGACTAAAAGAAAATTATTCGTATAACAATAGTGTGAGTAACACTCAACAAATACAAAAATTTTGTCATTTTTGCAAAATACCAGGTCATACAAACTCAAATTGCTATAAAAATGAAAATTTGAATCGAACTGATAAAATGAATCATAACTTCAATTCGAAGAGAAATATTTCATCAGATACTCAATAGCGAAATAATATAATACAACATCAGATCACTTCAACATAATAGACCGTCAGTCATTCAGAAAAATCCAAATGAAAATAGAACGCAAAATAATCATTTGAACTAAATGGCGGAATCGAGTCTATCGGGTAATATGGGTCCGGAAAATTCATGCATACCCGAGAATCAATTCCAGAATCAACCGGAGATTGAACAGGATTTCGCACAGGACGAAATCGCATATTTCCAACAGAACAACAAAGAAAAGATATTCAATTATGGACAATATTGAACTCACCGAATGAAAAACTCAATTTTATAAAAGAAAGACAGGGAAAATCATTTTTAGTAGACACAGTCGCACCAATTTCACTCATGAAAATATATGAAGCACAAAAATTCATAAAAAAAATCCAATGACAAAATGAACGAAGAAAATTTTTCAATTTTTGGGATAAACAATCCGTAAAAATGAATGAAGGTGTAAAAATACCGAATTGTTTCGTGAAAATAAACGAAAACAAAGAATTTATAACAAAAATTATGAATTTTTCAAAGAAATATCAAAGTATCGAAACATTCCTAATTGAACTTGAAACAATACAAGAACAAACAAGGAACACAAATATTCAAATCAATAATGAAATAATAATCAAGAATAAAACTTTAAAACGATGAAGAAAAGAACGAAATAGAAAGTATGTTTCTGAAATGGGACATATTTTATTTAGAAAATGATAAGGTGACTTCGAATTGAAAATTGCTCCGAGCTCATTTTTAACTGCAATGGATAATATTTTGACAGGTTTATAAGGAGAAATATGTATGACTTATAAGGACGATATAATAGTTTATAGCTCAACTTTGTCAGAACTTATGAAACGACTGAAAAAGATATTTGAATGATTGAAACAGTATAATTTGAAAATACAGCATTGTAAATGTGAATTTTTGAGAAGAGAAGTACAATATTTAGGGCACGTATCAACGAAGGACGGCGTGAAACCTAATCCTATGAGAATCGAAGCTATATTGAAGTTTCCAGTTCCAAAAATCAAAGAAAAATCATTCTCAGGTTTGACAAGTTATTATCGCAGATTCATAAAAAAATTCTCAGAAATGGCTTAAACAAATCTCATTAAAGAACAATAAATAATTCAATTTTGATACAAAATGTATTATTGGTTTTGAACAATTGAAAAAATGTCTGATAACAGCACCAATTTTGCAATATCCAGACTTCGAAAAGAAATTTATACTAACATGCGACGCAAATAATTTTGCGATAGGCTCAATACTATCACAAGACGAAATGGGAAAAGATTTGTCAATAACGTATGCATCAAGAACATTGAATGGCGCAGAAACACGTTATTCAGCTATAGAACAAGAATTGTTGAGTATAATATGGAAAGTGAAACATTTTAGGCCTCATTTGATAATCGAGAAATTTGAATACTAATTTGAACTTCAACTGAAAATACTGGAGAAAATTGAGCAGATTAATCAATCTAATATGATCATTTCAGATCAATTGAATTATATCATAAATAGTATATCTTTTGCAAGATTGAAGATTTTGCACTCTTCAAAAATCGATCCGAATCTTTTAATCGAACTAACGGAGATTTCTATGACATCTCCTGGAAACTTAACTTTCTCCCCAACTCATCTTATATTTGAGAAATCATTCCATTAATGAAACTTGAAGCTTTTCAAACAAATGAAAGAATAGTTTCCATATTATATGCACCACTAGTTGATAATTAGGACTTTGATTTCTGCCATATATTTTCAGTCCCAACAAAACACCCTAAACTAAGCTTTTTCACGTAATATTACCCCTTGTCCAATATGCATCAATCGCAAGCGATAGTTAAAAATAGACTACAGCCAAACTAGAGGGATGTTTTGAAATATTTGAAAATTGAATTCGAATATGGTTCAACAATGTTCCAAAAACGCTCTCACCTAAATCACCTTGTGAAATTTGTATTTTAATGAATCAACTACCTGTAACTACATTCTATCCAGAGAAAAACTCAGAGACCGAAATTATTCAAGAAACCTCACTTTCGACTTTAGAGCCAAGATGCAGTTCATTTATTGGTACAAAGTTCAGACAATAATAGAATTGTGAAACTTCAGTTGTACATTCTTCACTCTGTCAAGATGAGTGCTGGGGGCTAAGGAGACTTAGACCTCGCCACCAAGTCATATATATATATATATATATATATATATTTATTATTATATATTATATATTTATTCCAAACGCGGATCAACCGGAAGTTCCAGCAATCACATTTCTGACCGCGGAAGCCTATCCGAACAAATATATATAATATATGTATATATAATATGAGTAATTTATGTTAGGAGAGTTTAAGATCAATTTTTTTTGTTTCAATTCCATATATTCTGGGATTCGAGAAATTCTGAATTGTTTGAGTTTTGAGTAAAACCATATTGTCTGTTGGTTATGATTTTATGTTTGTGAAAGAATTCTATCAGTCTTTTCGAAAATTCAATTATTGCCGATATGGGTCTGTAATTATTTATTTCATTATGATTACCAGACTCATAGATGGGAGTAATCATAGAGTCTTTCCACTCTCGTAGGATTTTTCCAGTAAAAAGATATAAAGATTTATGATGTGTATGAGTGGAGAGATAAGATATTCCTAAATGATTTTGATTTTGCCTCAAGTATGCCAGAGCCTGGAGATGATTTGTTCCTAAGGTGTTTGATATATGATTGATAATCTCGATACGAGGCCAAAAATAATGTTCGGGTAATTCTCTTCTTCCTCGAGTGAAATTGGAACATATTCACTCCTATGTTAGTTTGTTGTTTGTTTGTTTGGTTTCTTGGATTCTGGCTCCGTACTGTGCTAATTTCCCCAGATCAGGTATAAAATTAATTCAAGAAGTTAATAAAAACACGTAAAAGACTATCACAAAATGGAGTCCCGGCACCACGAGGTGTCCACGTACCATCTATGTGAGCAGAACATACGTCCGCTCACTACCAACGCGAAACCGGAACTCCCCCTATGTTAGTAAAATGATTATTAAAAAAGGTTTTCTTCTTTGTGATTCTTTGTTTGTTTCACCGGATTCATCTTTCTATGTCTCTTTATATTATTAAGATATTTCATTGGATTCGTTCATTGGAACTCAAAACAACACTTAACGGCTCTACTAAAATTTTGATGAAAACTGCCGTTCTGAAGAAATGCGTCCCTATTTATACTTGCCTACGCCTAGGGAGAATCTTCTGGACTTATCCCTACAGGTCTCGAATATGTGTATCGAATTCTCTACACGAGTCAGGAATTCCTGGAAGGTTATATTGTTTCTTCGACCCCTCATATTTTATTGTGTTCAACGAGCAACAGGGCCGGCGCTAAGAGATTTCGTAACATTATCGTCCTCTCAATTTTGATCGTCCCCATCAAACAATGTCTTATTATCCCTATTGTTATTGTTGTGTGTTATTGTTATTTTCATTGTCTTTCTAGGTGAACGACTTTCCTTTTTGCTCTAGGGCTACGTTGAATCCTGTACACCACGGCATTTATTCTTTTCACTATGATATACGGTCCTTTTCACGATGTTGTTGATTTGGGAGAATTTTTCTCTTTATGACGAGGGTTGTACAGCCAAACTCGATTTCCTTCTTTTAATCCACCAGTATTTGCTTTAAGATCATATCGAGCCTTCATCCTGTCACTAGTCATTAGTCATCTTCAGTCTTTTTCTCCCAATTTTCGTGGATAAATAACTATCAAGCTGTCTCGCATTGTGGATGCTTCTTGATTAGGCAAGTCATAAGCTCCATCCCATCTACTAAAATAATTTGTTGCCATCATTTGTCATCGGGAACGGTCTAGCTACATCGATGGCGACCAACATTGTATCGTTTCATCTCGCATCTTGATCTTGTTCTAGGATCTTTGCTTGCTTTGAATTTTGGACATCTTTAGCACCATTTCCCGACATATCCTAGACATTGGACCCAATAAATCCTTAGTCGTATTTCATCCAAGGTTTTGTTGTCCCCTAGATGTCTACCTGATTTACCACCATGAATCTCTTCAAATATATCATCTATTCTCGACATAGGCACAACCAGTTGGGAAGTTTCTTTCTTGCCATCGGCTGATTCCCAAGCTCTCTCCAGTAGGTCATTCTCAATAATCAAGGAATCCCATTGCGCCCATTATGCTTTGAACGTTGGTGATCGATCGGATATGTCCTCCAGGTGGGTCTTTCCGCTTCATTTCCCTTCCATTTCGAAAAATTCTGCAACGTTTGAATCATTCTCCTGGTCTTGCCTCATTTTTGCTGCGGTCCAATTGTCGTCAATCATCAATCTCATTCGGTTGATTCCTTCGAGACGTTTAATGCACTCACATTGCTTCCAAGCATCCGAACAAGGTCTTCTGGACAAGGCATCTGCGTTGTTATGCAATCCTCCTGGTCTATGTTTCATCTTGAAATGATACTGGTTCAACTTCTCAATCCACCTTGCTACTTATCCTTCAGGATTCTCCATCTCGAGTAACCACTTCAGAGCTGCATGATCTGTTCTGATGAGGAACTCTCTTCCATACAGATATTTGTGGATTTGTCTACAGTCTTGATTAATGCCAGTAGTTCCTTTCTTGTTACGCAATAAATCCTTTCCGGCTTGGTGAGTTACATTTTCCTGGCCATCTTGATCTTGTGATACTGCGGCTCCAATACCATTATTACTGTAATCTGTGTCCGAAACGAACAGGCCCTGTTGACGTGGGGAAACTTAAAATAACACTCGAACATAGAGCAACTTTCAGTTTCCCAAATGCTCGTTCACTTCCGTTGGACCAAACGAATTTCATTCGATCTTTTGTCAACTTATGAAGGTGTGCCGCAATATCAGCAAATCCTCCCACAAATTGACGGTAGTAGGTGCAGAGACCTAGGAAGCTCCTCACTTCGTGTTCGTCTTTTGGTCTTGGCCAATCTCTTATTGCTTTTGTCTGTTCAGATACACTTTGATGTCACTCTATGGCCCAGAAAATCCATCTCTTTCTGGAACAACGGGCATTTTCGAAGATTGAGTTTGAGGTTGGCATTCGTGAATCGTTGTAAGACTTCTCGCAAATTGTGCAGATGTTCTTCAAATATCTTTCCCATAACCAAAACGTCGTCGAGGTATTAAACAAGGCAAGTTTGGTGTTGGTGTAATTGATCTCTAGAAGAGTGGGAATTTTATGTTGATCAAGATGAATTTTTAGAACATATCATCGATGCTGAGGGTACACATCCTACTAATGAGAAAATTGAATCCATAGAAAAGGCACCATCATCCCAAAATATGACTCAGTAAAAATCATATTTAGGTCGCCTTAACTACTATGTCAAATGTATACCAATGCTTTCATCCTATTTGAAACCTTCCTATGATTTGTGTAGTACACAAGAATTTCGATGGTCACAAGAATGTAAAAAAACTTTTCAGTTCAGTTAAATTTCATGAACATCTTTTGATATTTCAGTATTATATAATCTAAAATTTCCTCTTTATGTAACTTGTGACCGTGGTGGTTACGGTGTAGATGCTGTAATGAGCCTGGTGTTAATAGTGAGGACGATCCTATCATTTTTGCATCAAGTACACTATCACAAAGCGAACAAAAATATTTTTACTTAGAAAGGGGAAGTTATCTTTGTTTCCTGCACTCAAAAAAAGTTTCATCAATAAATCTATGCCCAAAAATTTACTTTAACTTCTGATCGTGAACCACTCAAGTACTATTTTAGTGCAAATAAGGGTATTCCAATTATTGCAGCATCCCGTATCACTTGATGGGCTCCCACCTTAGCAGATGAATTGTCACTTCTTCTAAAAACGAAACTACAGAAGTAATGGGAATTATCAATTCTTTCAGTTCAGTAGAAGGAGTACCTACAAACTCTCAAGACATAGCTGAAGCCACAAGTAAAGATTTGATTTTACAAAAAGTTATTGACTTTAATACTTTCTGGATGGCCAAATAAAATTACGGATGGTGATTTATAACCATTTTTCGATAAAAGGGACGATTTTTCAGTAAAAAAACAATTGTTTAATTAAAGGAAACAAAGCACCATAAGGTTTTACTAGAGGAGGTTCTTTCACTTTTTCACAAACAGCATATAGGTATTGTTGGATCAAAAATCTCAATAAGATCTAAATGTTGGTGGGTTTATCAATCAAATGATATGAAAAAGTTCATTACTCACTGTGAAATTTGTCAACAGACACAAAACTTCTTTGGTTAAAGTACTACTCATTTGAGTTGGCCATCTGCTTCTCACAATTTCGCAAGAGTTAGAATATATTTTTCTCACGAATGCAATCACACATTTTTTATTTTTGTAGTCAGTAAATCGAAATGGATTCAAATGAAAGTTGTACCACTCCATAATGAATTCAAATTTACCATTTACCATTACCCTGTTTCTCATGAACTATACTTTAAAAAACTCACAAATATGTAAATTTGTATTTACTCAAATCGTTAAATTAAGCTATACATCTGTGATATGTGATTTCATTTGATAAAGTTGTATTTTATTATTTATGTAGAAGTATTATTCATGTACCAGTAAGTCTATATATTGTCTCTAATTCAATGCGGCCCTATCAATGGACTCTGTCTGTTGGGCTTTGTTTCCTAATAAATAAATAAATAAAATGATGAATGACACGGCTCCAGATAGGATTTCAAAGTTGAAGGAGATTTTTTCAGTTTTGGACCAGTTGAATTAATTTCGGATAATGGCCCTCTATTTAATTAAAACGGCTTTTTAGTATTTTTGCAATCAAATGACAATAAATCTTCGAAATACCCACCTTATCACCCATCTAGCGATGGAGCAGCGAAAAGAGCAGTTCAAACTGTCGAAAAAAGATTGACAAGGCTCTCTGTTCTGCAAGGAGAATGATTATTAATGATAATAATATCTATTCACAAATATTGAACTACGGACTCCGTCAGACAGACGACAGTGGTAAGAAAAAATTGCTGGGCAAGTGAAGAAACCTAAACTGAGACCATTTAATGCTGAAAGATGCATTTACATTTCGATCATTGCCTCGAATAATTTGAATAACAAAGAAACTTAAAGAAGTATTTCGAGATGAAGAACTTGGGAAACTCCATCACTGCCTTTTGATTTTAATTTATTTATAATGAAATCGAGGAGAAAATTATGATGCTGCAAAGAAAGTATATCAATGATGTGTTCAATCGTTTCGAAATGAAAAATCGAAAAGTCATCACAACACCTTCAGATACGAATGTCAAATGAAATGTCCGAAGGATACATGAATAAGTGCCTTCTTCAATGTATTTAGCACTGAGTACATGTCCAGATATCACGCCGTGAGTCTACTGGTCCAATTCAATAACAATTATGATGTAAGCCACTGGAGAGCTGGGAAGAGAGTATTGAGATACCTAAAAGGTACAATAAATTTTGCCCTCACATATCGGTAAATGTTTTTAATTTGCGTGGTTTTGTTGATGCCGACTGGGGATCATGTCAAAACGATAGACGTTCATATACATAGTAAGTTATGATAGGAAATTCAGTAATGAGCTGGGAATCAAGGACACAGCGTACCGTAGCGCTTTCAAGCATGGAAGCTGAGGACATAGCACTCACAGAAGTGACGAAACAATTTCTCCTTATAAGTAATTTTTTGAATGTAACTGAAAAACTTTGGGGGATTGGTGGTGAGACGTAAAGGCTCGTCCAGACCAAAATTGTAGTCCTGGAACTGTTCGCGAACTGTTTGAGAGCTGCACGCGTGCTACTCGTCCACACCAAAGATTTAACAGGAATCGTAAAAGTTCTCGAAATTTCACAAGTACACTTCCCCGAGGATCGCCTCGTGGGCGAACTTTGCGAAGTTTGTGTACTGCCCTGGAATTATTCGCTTACTTCTCGTCCACTCAAAGTTCACACGCTGTTTTCGATCTGTTCGCTAACTGTTCGAGAACAATTCGCGAGCTTGGTCTGGACCCTAAGGAGACGAAGTGGTGTCGATTATTCGTAGTAACACCTCTGGGTTACCTACTCACTGTACATATGCCTCCTGATATTCTCACTGAAGGTCTTCCTAAACAAAAACATTTCCAGTACATTCGAGATTTGGGATTCACGCACATATCTTGAGGGGGACTATTGAAATCAGCAAGACATGTTTGTTAACCCTGTATAGTATTTACCCTTATCAGTAGGATATGATATTCAGTTATTGTATTGACAGGAGTTGTTTTGCAAACAACTCACAAAGTGAAATGTATTTTGAGTTTACGGAGATATTTCAAAAGATTGCGGTATTGATAGAGATATGTCTGTAAGTTCTTGAAAATAACTGCAATATGATACTTGAAACGTCGAGCAGTTTAACATTTTGTCACGGATTAATTGCCGGAATGACTATTTTCAATGTTCCAGCGTATGTGAAAAACATTTATTTTAGCACCTCACCTGAACGGGAAGGAAGACGAGTATATCTGATCGAACAATGACGTTTGAGCGATGGAACTGTGATTGTATTAAGAGAGACATAATTGTTATTATGTACCAATAACTCGAAGACGGAACAGGCCGTACAGTTAGTATTGTGGTGTGGCTGAGCAATTCGTAAGGGGTACTGAAAATTATTATAACATCTCGAATATGAAACCACTTATGAAGCAGAAAAAACAAGTATAACAGTTCAACGAGCACAAGTATATCAATATCAAAAAATAATTTTTGATAATACATGATTTAGAATGAAGTTGAACCTGCATGTGGTTGGTAACAGCCCCCAATGTATACGGTTGTGAATTCCTCACTCCATATATTGGTCAATTATAACTTCTTCCAAACTATTCAATAACTGCATCACAGCTCAAGACAAAAAAAATACCAATATTGAATAATTGCAGTATTTTTAAAGTTTAACGCGAAAATTATTCAGTATATTTCTAGAATTACACCTTTCTCATCGTACGCGTCGGCCCTAGAATTACATTTTTGAAATTCCAATTGATTTCCTGCAGTTGACACTAGAGGCAAATCAAAATTCTAAGCGAATTATTTTGATCCCTATCATGTTCTCATCATCCGCTGCCCTTCTATAGTATTTGATATGGTTTCATTACTCCATCCGGAGACCGTAAGAAAAATGCAATATCAGTAATATAACTATGGTCATAATATATATTTGCCAGCAATGTGTTCATCAAGCGATACCTAAAAAAAAAACAATTACCATGTTAGAAACGAAGTGTTACACAAATTTTGAAATTTTTCGGATGGAACAGAAGCTACTCTATGTTTGACTTTTGTAGTTGCGAGAAAACAATCAGTCTTTGGATAATTTTATTTGAAACTTAAAAGCATCAATGAGATGGGTTGAAATATATATTTTTTTAGTCATTGAAAATAAAAATTGAAATATTAATTGATAAATGATAATTTATTGTCACTTATGAGTTAATATCACAGGAAATATAATAAATAGAATAAATATGAAAATTATGGTTTGAGTCGTAGGTTATGAATACATTCAGTCATTTGAAACATTATTGTACAACTGAGAATCTTGGAAGTTTTCTTCTCGAATTCAGTTGAAATGTAGCCTAACTTTTTCAGTATTATATGTGAAGCTGCTTCAACTGTTGGTAGATCGAAAGCAATCAAATAATTTTTATTTGATGTCCCCCTTTTGAAACGTTTGGCATCTACAAGATGTATGATTCCTGGCTGCAATTTCTATATGCTTGAAGTCTTTTCCAGAGACAACTAGGAAAGTGAGAGGAACTTCGTCGTCTTCATATGCCTTACACGTTTTATTTCTTTTGCAACATCCAGATGATTCACATCTGTATAGAATGGTTTCTTCAGGATAAATCTGAAAACAAAAAAGGTTTCAGTCAACATTTTTCTGAGCTATATACATCGATACATCGATGACAGGCAGTATGAACATTTGAATCGAGACAGCAAATCTATTGTTATTTCAAATAAGGTGATCAAATAAATGACATTTATAATCATATAGCTCATCCAACTGATAATGAAATAATGATATATTGCAAAGAATGGGACAAGTGGCTATGTGAAAATAATAGGCAGTTTTGCTGTGCACCGGAAGACGGACAAATTGCACCACCAATTTGCATTGAACACGCTGTACATAGTTTGATTTGATGCCATATTCAACAAAGGAATGAGCTAAATTTTATTTCTTTTCTATATAATTGTCCTTCGAATAAAGGCTAGAACTGAATTTGACCTTGTTTCCAACTTCACCTTACAACACAAAAACTATAAAACGATATGAGAACAAGAAATTGACATAAAAGAAGAACATTAACCAATCTCAAAATTAATGGAATAACCCCTTTTCGGAATTGTTTATACATTCACTATGACCGTAACTCACCATGTAATTTTGAAAATCATCATCTTCATACTGCACCAATTCTTTTGCAGACACGGCTCTCCGTTGAGGGCGACTACAAGGGAAATTCTCCTTTTTGATGATATTCAGATGCTGAGAATATTTATTCCTGTTGCTGAGGACAAATGGTGAAACACTATCTAATAAACACAAAATCGTTGTGAATAGCGCACTTTGAATAACTTTCATTTTGCTTGTGGTTGGTAGGTCGAACTATACTCTATATGTTTGTACTTTCGTCGAACTGTAGATGAATGAATTGGTCAATGAAATTGTTTATTTTATATATGCTGGCGGCAAGATTCACTGTCGTCCAAAGAAAGTTTATCTGAATATGTGGTTGGGATTCTAATCGAGGAATGTTGGGAAAAACACGAGTGGGATATTATTATGCAGTCAATTTCAATCGATGTTCAAGGGAACTCGAGGTTTTTCACTTACCTATCACAACACACCGCGGGATGATCCTAATTACCAACAACAAACTGAGACAAACAACGAGTATGTGGTTACAGTAGTCTGTAATCTATAAGTGGACTGGAAAAAAAAAATTCATTTTGAATATGATCATAGTAAGTTGGGAGAATTATAAAAAAATAGAACAATATAGTTGGAAAAACTGTTTCAATTGCGTAACGGGGAAGTCAAATATTCGGAGATGGAAAATGTACACAGATTTGATGGAGGACTTTAGTAAATATACAGCGTGTCCCAAGAGTCCATATTTGCTAGATATATGGATAATGTGGACAGATCCAAAAAAATCTGATTGAAATTATCTTCATTTGTACAGGGTATTGCATTTTTCCGCGAGAGCAAATGATCTATTTTTTTAACATTTTTTTTTTCTGTCGATACAATGGTCCTACAATCAGTGCCATTTTTCTTTCTGCCACAAGGCGCCGTAGCTATGTTACAATCTTTTTGTAAAATTTGGAAGTTGAGCCGGCTCTGAATGGAACAGCAGTTATTGAGTTGTTTTACGGAAGATCTGAAAGTTATTTGATGAGGTGGCTCAGAGAACACCAAAATAGTATGTAATGCTCTGAGATACATTCATGTTTATTCAAAGTGCATCAAATGTAACTTTAATTATCGTCAACTTCAGTTGAAGTTTATGCGAATTTTTCAAGTGAAACTTCTGGCAACTGAAGATTTCGATACCTCTAAATTTCTGCTAATTTCACTTTCTCAATTCAGGATTTTTCTACCACTGCAAAACTAACAGCTAATTGGTTTTTATTTATCAATACTTTTTCAGCACGATTCCTTCCTTCAATAAATCAAAACCTTTCACCAGTAGATGCCGTCTGTCAGGATATATTGCGGCATGCAAACGGGAGGCCAACGATTTTCTTCACCTGCACCCATTGCATACACCAATCTTATTACCTCTTTCTTCGTATAATTCATGATAAAGTAACAAATATTTCAAGAGAATCTCACATCAAAGCATCACTTCGAAATTGAACTTTTTCGTATATTTTCGCATTATTCATATATCGAGCAAACACGCACTACTGGGACACCTTGTATATAATGATAAAAGAAATTATATCAATAATGAAGGAAGGCGTTGGTTCGAATTTCCATTATCTACATTATTTCCTTCCTAAAATTTGTCGAAAAACTCCAATATTGAATACGGTTACTTTCAGAGCCTGAATGACACCTCTGCAAGCCCCTATTCATCGCCAAAATATTCGGGTTAACCGCCATTTCGTATACTCAATTTGCTTTTTTACTGCTGGTTCACTCCGCGGTGGGGGCAGAATATTTCTGAGTGTCTCGGTGCGATGAACATATATTGGTTACCTAGTTACCAATCCTGATAAGTGGGGAATGGTCGGAAGACACCAACCAACCTGGTAGCTCTGTGGATTTTTACGGGTATATAACAGTTGGATTAGCAAATGCGCTAGAGTAGAAATCAGTATGACACCTCAGAGCGCTAAGGCACCCAAGATTATTGGATGACCCTTGCCCTTACCAAGGCTCTGCGTTTTGGGTGACTTGAATAAGTGTTTGATGGAGGGAAGTATAAATAATTGAGAACAATGAAAGATTATGAGCTGGATGGATTTTACGAACTATATGTTATTATAGTTTCCGTTGTTCTATTTTCAAATATACTTCGTATTTTCTAATCAACTTCACTGCTATGAATACCATAATTACTACGCAGTGAATCATGCTTTGAGGATTTCACCTTCATTATACTATTTCATGTAACCACATGTCTCCGACAACACAATGCGTAAAAAAGATTGAGGTTTTCCTGACGTAGTATAATTTTATTTTTATACTCTGTTTTTCCTAGGAATTACGGGATTTAGTGATGATTATTTCAAAACATTGGTGACAATAAAAGGTCTGTTATGACAATTGAATAAGCTGGTGAATTTGAATATGCTGATTTATCTATTTCCATGATGGGAATGGGAAACTACCTTAGTGAAATCCTCTGGGATTCTTTTTTATCGGATATTTACGTCTCTTGATTTTCCTAAAAATGTTACAAAAATAACAGCATTTTACGAAGCCTAGAAGGATGAATAGAAACACGGTCACATCAACCCTGACAATTTTTTCATTCTTTCAAATAATATGTTTGAAACTTGTGCGAGCAATGGATTAACAAGGCATTTTAACTTTTGGCGCATGAATCTCACGGTGGTCCGACGGGGAATTGAACCTCGGTCTCCCAATTGATAGGCGGACGTACTTACAGCTTATCCAATCCATCTTGGCACAAAACTAATAACGTATATGCCCAGCAATCTCTGTGAAGTATACTTAAATGAAAAACACCTATCATATGTGTTCACAGTGTTGAAATTCATTCCTAGATGTGTTTTTTCTTCAGTCAGGGTCTACACGACCAGTGTGCAACTGGAAAAGTATCTGAGTTTGTGCCAAGATGGATTGGATAAGCTGTACCTCTACACTACCGCGAACCACATCATCAAGTAAGTAAATGAATATCAACCTCTCCTTAGAAATGAAGAGGTTCATTTGAAATTTTTATCATATGACCTTTTGAATAATATATTATTCAAAAGGCCCATTCAATAACTCATTGAAAACTGTAATTACTGAGAAGAAAACTGAAAACCATTCAACCAGGATTTCGAATTCTCTCCCTGCATACTCGTAGTTACTGTTTTGTACATGATGGTTGGTTGGTAATTTCGAAATATGTCGATCCTTCTGCCATGTAACTTTCGTCTGAAACTGTTTTCCATATTTATCAGCATATCGAGCAATTACACAGTATTGAGACACACGATATTAGCTTAATAATAAATATTTCAATTAGTTCATCTATACATTGTTCAGTGTTTTCCTGTCTAAACAACAGAAATTCAGTTTTTGATCATTCTAAAGATGAAATGATGAAATGGATGTTGCATTGATTCCCTATCAGTTGTAGCAGCAGTAAAAGTAACTCTCTATTATATTCCTCATGAGCAACATGGTTATTCGCAGACCCGTCAACCATGAAACAAGGCAGAGTCATTCAAAAAGACAAATTACGTTAAAGGATCGAATTCATGACCTCTAGGTTTGAGCCGAGCCCAGAACCACAAGCTAATTCCTTCATTTCCTCTTATTTATTCTAATGAATAAACTTTGTAAGCATCATTGACTTCTATTCAAGACTCGACCTGTTTCTCAGCGAACTACGACCCTTGAATCCTTCACTTCACTGACTTTTTCGATTCCATCTCAATTTATTCCATAGCAGTAATTTAATTCATTTGAATTATGCAGTTAAGGCAGTGGTATTTGTCAGGGTTGAAATGGTTGAAGTAGATTCGTATTGATATCTCGATAAATGTATATCAGGGCCTAATCAGTAATTTGCCCTCAAGTTTTTTCTTCGACTCCGTCACATCTTATTTCACTTATTGACTTCAATTAGATGATGAACCCTATGCAATGGCATTTGTCTAGATTGAACTTTCTGAAGTAGATCAGAGAGTCTCCATTGAAATGGGTTTTTATGTTAACCAGCTGTCTTTTCCTTACGAACGTCAACCCTCGGAGCTGGTCTAAGAAATGGATAAGCGAGGCCTTACTTTTCAACTTGTGGATCCCAGCACAGTGGATCCAAGGCAGTGAATTGAACCCCAGTCTTCCGATTGATGAACATGTACCTTAATCAATAATTTGCTCCTAAGTTCTTCCTGATGTTAGAGTTATGAAAATAGTCTCATGGCATTCGGTGGAAACCTTAATACTTTTTAAAAAAAATTTTGTTTTAATTTTATCTGAATACATTCGTGCTAACTTTAATGTTGAAAATAACATTAGTGTCTACTATGGAACGAGAAGTATATTATTTTTTTCGTTTTCGATAACCCCTATCTGGCATTGGCATCTACAACTGTGTTTTCATTTATTAAAGACAAGGACAAACATACCTACTTACACTAATCGAATGTTCACTCAAGAGTAAACACTTATGAATTCCGTTCCGATCTCGAAATCGTTATCGAAGTCGTCATTGGATTCAAGAAAGTTGAAAAATCAATGATCTTTCGTATTATTCATTCGAAATATGAATAATAATTCAATTAATTTCAGAGATTATCGTCGTTTTCCGTACACTGTGCTATGAGCGATTCGATTTTTTTTCAACTTCTCTGATGTCACGGTAATATTCGAACTATTCGGGGTGAAATTTGATATCTCGAAATTTATTGTATGAAAATATAAAATGGAATTCATATATACAGCAACTGCTACTAGGCTAATACGGCTGAGGAAACCTTAGTATACCATCGGCACATGCAGTGAGACCTTCTCGGTTCAGAAAGACCAGGGCCACACAGATGAAGAGGAACTGAAAAGTAGACTTTGAGGCCATCAAAATATGAATCGGAAACGGAAGTTGGGGCGGCCATAAGATCATAAGATGTTTCAACGACGCCGTCCTATTTCTCCTATTGAGCTTGCTGACTTCAGGAAAGGTATACCAATCAAGCAAGATACCATGATGGAACTGACACGTTAAGTCCCATCGTAAAAAAGGTTGAAAGCTACTGATCGAAGCCAAATTACAAGCTTCCCCTAGGAAAACTCTAAGTAAGGCCGAAAGATATTGCATAAAAGTTATCTGTAAATATTAAAGGTACTCTTAGAGGACGAAAACGTGAATAACATTCGAGGAGCTTTGAGGCTCAACAAAGTTCTAGCTAATGATCGGGCCAGACTGGGACCTAATGGGTGCCTGATGGAAAATATACCGCCTCAGACAGCGATTCCTTTCGGCACATGACATGCTATCAATTTAGTAGGGAGGCAGTCTGAACCAGCCATCCCCGACCGGGCCAGCTTATGCACCGATGTGTGATTGAGCCATTCTCCCCTTAAAAATCATCGAGTGCAGATACTTCTTGCCCTGATTCTACAGGAGCTATCAAGCACTCGGTAACGTTCCCAGTGCAATTGCTGCGGACTCATCCGCTCAGCTACATCTAGCATGCTTGCCAGACCGACGGACACGGTGCTTCACAGATTGGTTCGAGGAAATAGTGGTGGGGCTATCCTGACGATATTTTTGATCAGAAGAGGGATGCATATATCAAAGCCTGATCATATGGATCGACGACCTCCAAAAACTGGCCTCATACAACAAGACCATTATTGTGAAATCAGGACAGTGGCAGGGTTCCTGGTGGGGCCATCTTAACAAGCAATTAGGGTCATTTCAACACGTATCATGAGAACAATAACCCAACACCCAACTGATATTTTTTCACTCGACGCTCGTTTCGCTAACAAGGTTGGCATCTTGAGGAGAACAGTTTTCATTTTCAGTCAGAATGAATTGAACTCATTTTCAGTGGATTCAAATTATTAGCTTCAATTCTTCAGAAAGAAGGGAATTGTCAGTTGCTATGTTTTTCCCAGTGAATTCTGATTTATGAATTGTTTTTTTCGTGAATGCAATTCGCAAAAATGAATTGAAGCTACAATTCAAATTCAGAATAGACAAGTCATTCCCTAAAGCGCATTTCTTCTCGTTCCCTTAGTACACCCTTTAGGCGCCGATGACTTCATAGGTATCACGTTGTCTTTCAGAGAGATACCCTCAAGCCCCAGTCTGTGTATATCAAGGAATAATTTCAGGATAGTAAATTTGTTTATGATTCTTGTCATCCTTTGTTGGAGAGCACGTTTTAAAGAAAAGGTATGAATTGTTACACCAATGTTGATATTTCACCAGATTTATATATATATATATATATATATATATAAATATTTATATATATGATGATGATGGTGATGAATTATGTTTTCGGGTTTCATTCCGTGTTCTGTGGTGTTGATCCTCTGAAGGATAATTGTCACAACGTTTCGGCAAAGTCTCATTTGCCATCTTCTAGGTGATGATTGAGTTTCGACCTCCGACTGAGTTTACGTCTACCTAGGTATACTATTCACTTCCTCTGGTTTGTTCAGAGAAATGTCAAAAACCGAGTCCAAATTTCTTTCCTGAAAAGAATATTGCTCGTCCCGAACAATACACCTGATTATATAATCAGACTCGAAACTGGTCGTGTAAAGTTGGCATATAATGTCTTTAAAATGTCACTGAAATGGCTCCACAAGGTACTTGCTATGGATGACAGTCGATATCCTAAAATATGTTTTGAAAGGCAATTGCGATTAATTGGTCTCTGTGAGAATAAATTTAACTGGGCCTCACAATTGAAATGTTTTTTCTCATCCATAAACTCAAGTAATATATGGGACACCCTGAATTCCACTTCACTGAGAATGAACAGAAAAATTCTGCTTAAAAAATATCATTTTAAACTTCATGAAGTAGACGTGTCTCTCATGAGCCGTTCATCTTTTTTACCATTTTATAGGCATTTCAGTGTTTCTAAAAAACCGAGTAGTTACTTGAATTTGAAACTTGAATTTGAAACTTCCCATACAGGTCACCCGTACTATTTCTCAGTTACGTATGTGTAACAATTTTAGACTGAAATTTACTCTTGATGGACTGTCCTACACGATAGATCCTAATCAGATCTGCACTGTGTGTAACCTTTATGAAAATGAGAACATTTTCCATATAATTTTTGAATGTCCGATATATACTGCCATGAAACCCAATTGTAGAACTTTTGACAATCCTGAAAACTTCATCAGTACATCAGAAAGTGTTAATTCTGATGCAGCTAAGCGTATTTACAATTATATTCGTAATATTCTGCAAGTGAGATCATTCATTATGAATGAATAGTTGTAAATATTATCTTTGTTTTGTTTTGCTGTTCATTATAAATTGCTTCAAAACTCATATTTCTCCCCAACCAAATGTATTTATTTTCTGTTCAGGCCCAAACTCTTGCTGTAAAACCAATGTTTTGATGAGCAATAAAGTTATTCTGTTCTATTCTAACTTCCTGATGAAGACTCCAGCATGAGAATCGAAACGTCGAACATTCCACCAACTCGCATAAGGATTAATACCCGAAAGGACTATTTTCAGTATTCTAGCGTCAGTCAAAACATTCATTCATCTTTAGTACCACACCTTGACTGGAAGGGAGAAAAGCGGAAAGAAAGCTGATCAACCAATGCTGTTTGACCGATGGAATCGTAACTGATTTATCAATAGCCGAATTGAATTGTGAGAGGGGTATGTTCAAACACCAGTTACTCAAACGCAGAGCTTATTGTCGGAGTTGATATTGTAGTTCTATTTGTCTAGTCATAAGGGGGATAAATTTCTGTAGTGATAATAGTTCTTGATGAAAACTCAGCATGAGAGTCGAAACGTCGAACATTTTAACAACTCGCTCACGAATATTCCAGCGTCCGTGAAAACATTCATCTTCAAAAATTGAGCAGTTGGAAAATTGTTTCCTCTGATAGGAATGGAAACTTGTTGCCTCACCCTGTATGAGAGAAAAAACAATCATTCGAGGAATCTTTCAGTATACGGAATTCATTTTCAATTATGGTCGAAGGGATTTTATTGTACGTTATTCAACCAAACCACGACTCACCGGAAGGATATGTGGTTAAAATTCGAGACAAACTCCCACACAATTACGACACAAATATGCATGGACGCGTTATTACTTCGGTTTAAACAGAAAAACCTCGGTATCTGAAAAAGTCAGCGGAAAGTCATTTCTCTAGTGAATTATAGGTATTTCCAAATATGGGAAGACACATTCTTGATTCACGAAATATAATAAAATGATTTGTTTGTTTGATATCTTTTGGAAAAATTAGCGACATTTCCTTGAGTTCTGGCCTTGTTGAAGATTAAAAATGAACGAAACTTAGAAAATCTTCAGTAAAGGAGTTCTGTACTGAAATTTTAAATTGGTGGGAACTTACACATTCGAAAGATAATACATAACACTTTTCAAAACTTTTCCTAGAGATCAATTACCCTAACACCAAATTGATATTTTTGCACTTGACGCGCGTTTCGCTAACAAGGTTAGCATCTTCAGGAGAAGAAAATTGATACTAAATCTAGAGCTGAGGTTTTTTGTTTACATACTTAAACCCCAGCTCTAGATTTAGTATCAATTTTCTTCTCCTGAAGATGCTAACCTTGTTAGCGAAACACGCGTCGAGTGCAAAAATATCAGTTTGGTGTTAGGGTAATTGATCTCTGGGAAAAGTTCCGACATTTACACCGAAGGTTCCAAAACTCATCGTTTATACTTTTCAAAACATTTACTCTGTAATGATCTCCCAGTGGGATTCGGCTGTATTCATCTAATTTAGTCTCAGATCTTAACTCATGTGATTGATGATTTATTGATGAATGAATGTCATTATTATTGTTATGAACTGTATATGTACCCTAATTTACTGAGGAAAAAACTTCTTTAGAGGTTGAATAGTCCAGCAGGGTTTGCTCCACTCACTATAGCTATATAATTGAAAAAATAAATAAATAAATAAAATTAACAATAAAAGAGATTGGAACCTTTGGTGTAAAAGTTGAAACTATACAGGGCAATCACCCAAATACCAAACTGATATTTTTTGCATCGGACGTCGTTTCGCAAACAAGGTTATACTCAACCTGAAGACTAGGGTTTATTTCAAGTACAGACAAGCACAACCTGCAGTTCTCGGAACTCAAGACGATACCGACATCTCGAAATGCGGCAGAGATCTTTGCCTGTCTCATGTAGAAGGGCGTCATTCTTTGATCTCTTCGTTTGTTCAGAACTCACGATTCACGGAGTCACTGATCACTTAGCCCGTGGTGCGAGAAGTGGTCATTGGTTGATGTTACTAGCGCTTTCCCTCACTGGGTCGGAGCAGTGGAAAGTACGTACCTCACTGCGAAGATTTAGACGAAAAAATAATAATACATCTGAATACAACTGAGATCCGTCGCTGCTTCAGCCATTGCAAATTCGCAAGAACGTTCAATCGAGTTGCACGTGCTTTCATAACGAAAACGATACAACGGCGTGACTCCGCGTAGTCTCTTAAAAAAAAGTTGTTGCGTTTAATCGTCTCCATACATAGCAATGCCCCGCGAACTGCGAAAACATAAGAGTCGAAAAGTACAATAGGATTCCCAAATTAACATCACTAACAAACATTACTAAGTCAGTAGTGTGCACTAAATCGCGAGTGCATTCAATTCGAAATGATGGGAAGAAAAATTGGAGCGCCACCAACTTGATTTGGCCAGATAAAGAATGGAGAATTCCCCTCCCTGTTGGTGCGGAAATCCACCATGGTCATAAAAAATATCTGATTTTCAATAATAATGACAATTTATTCGGATTCAAAATTTCTGATTTCCAGAGCTTAGTTAAATAATAAATTCACATCAGAGCAAGACGAATAAATAATAAACGCTATTATGTGACGTCACGTAAAAGCTCACACCATTTATCGCAAGCAGGTACTTGCTTATTGTGAGATGTAGCAAGTTTCTTCATTTTTCAATGTACTTAGCCTAAACTCAAATGCCTCTCTGGTGATCCTTATAACGTTGCAAGGCGGTGCAGACTGCTTTAACAGTAATCTGGGGATACTGACGACTTAAAAATTTGACGGTGTTCTCAGCCCACTGCTACGATATGAACAGGAGAGCCCACAAAAGAAATCGTTGAAACATGCGATCGTTTCAAATTCATTTGATTCTTGCTTGCAGATATGTTCATCTATTGGAATAGAAAATATTCTTCGTTACGACAGTGGGACAAGATATGGGACTTCCACAATTTGTACCAGAATTATAGATCATACGTACAGGGTGTGTTACAGATATCGTTCCTTCAACACGATGAAAAATTACCTTTAAATCACTTATTTCAAATGACGCACCCTGTATATTTTTGCATTTTCAGATTCGTTATTTCATTTTACAACTTAATCTATCAACAACATATTTTAAGATATTCATCAATTTTGGGTGTTTCCTCTCTTTTCGTTTATTCTTCGATAAATCTTCGATTGTCGAATATTTTAGTTTGTTCAGTATGTCAAAGTTATGAGAAACATCCAAGTGAAAACATTTTTATTTTTCGAAAACCAAATCACTAAAAACTTAATGTTCTCTCATTGGACTGCTAAGTCTAGAGTGATATAAAGTCATAGCGCAGTGAACTGGGTTTACAGAATAGCACCATCCAGTCTATTTCCCTATTATTTATAACGATTCCAATCGTCTACCAAACTTGGGATAATACATTTTTCATAAGCTCTGATTCTACCCAAGGATTCTACCTTCAACTAACCATCGCCCGGTGAGATACCACTATATGTGCTGTGAAGTGTTAATTCACGTTTCAGTATATGGTTGATATTTCCGGTTTTTCCCAACTATTGAATTTGTAAAATGATGATGATGTCTCCCAGAGTAAAGTAAAATACCTCCCCAATCAGATTTCGAGGTGGGGGGTTCTCGTATGAATAAAAATATCAATGATGTGCTTCACCATCTGCAAACCGAAAAACCTGACGTTCTCATTCTAACTGAAACTCAGGTCAATTCATATACGAATAATATACACATGCTCTGTCCAGGTTATGAATTATATTCTCGCTTTCATTTCAAAGGTGGTGTTTGTTTACACTCTAGGAATGATTTATCGTGCCAACGCGAAGAAGGGCTGGAACCGAAAGATTTTGAAATGATGTGGTTTGAGCTTGTCAATCACCAACAAACTAAATTTGTCTGTTGTCTTCATTTATCACCTAACAATGACTCTTTTGACAGACTATTCGAATTTCTATCGGAAAAAATCGACTTCATCAAAGAAAACCATCCAACAGCTGAGGTCACCATATTGGGTGATTTCAATATACATAATTCTTCATGGCTTAAATTCTCGAATAGAACAGTTGAAAGAGGACGACAGGCAGAGGGATTTGCTATTACTAATGATCTGGAACAACTCATCGATCAACCCACTCGTATTCCTGATACGAATAACCATTTTGCCAATACACTCGACTTGTTTCTCACTCCTCATCGTGATATTTATCAGATCAAAATTCACTCCCCCTTGGGTAATTCTGATCACACTTTCATTTCAATAACTTGTTCGTATTTGGCTCCAATGAGTGGTAAGTTACCCGCTCGTCGTGTCTGGCATTACAAGTCAGCAGACTGGGACGGTCTTCGAATGTTTTTCTCTGATTTTCCTTGGAGAAGGGTCTGTTTTTCATCTGGTGATCCCACTCTATGTGCCCAAGAAATCTCTGATACCATTGATCTGGGAATAGAAACATTCATTTCAAGTAGTACAAATAGACCACAGACTGAAAAACCATGGTTCAATAAAAGCTGATCTGAGGCTGTCAAACAAGCGGCATTCAATCGCTGGCGCAAAAACCTCAGTTTGGAGACGAGATCTGAGTATGTTAACGCAAGAAATAGGTGTAGTGCAACAATTCAAGCTGCTAAAGAAGCACATAATCAGAAAATTCGTACAAAACTTGTTGAATGTCCGAACGGTTCTCGTTCGTTTTGGTTATTTGCTAAAGCTGTTGCCAAAAACTTCACTTCTAGTTTATTTCCTCCTTTAACCAAAGAAGATGGATCACAAGCCTGCACTGCCAATTCATTTGCAACTATGTTTGCTGGCAATTCTACTCTGGACTCATCGGGAAAAGATCCCACGAATATCACGCCTGTCGACAGTCATATGCCTGAGATAATTTTTCGTCAACAAACTTTAAGACCTGAAAATGAATAAGGCTCGCGGATCTGATGGAATCCCAGCAATTGTTCTGAAAGTATGTGCCCCCGAATTGACACCAGTACTTTGCGAATCATTCCACCTTTCATATAACCTGGGGATTTATCCTAAGACCTGGAGGACAGCAAGAGAGCAAGAGTTCAGCCAGTTCCCAAAAAAGGAAAGAAAAATTCACCTTGTAATTATAGACCAATCAATATGAAGCTCATCAAATATCTAGAGAAATCAGGAATAATTAATGGTCGACAATACGGATTTCGCAATCAGAGATCAACCAGCGACTTATTTGGCTTATGGGGGAGTGAATTTTAATCTGATAAATATCAGGATGAGTAGTAAGAAACAAGTCCAGTGTATTGGCAAAATGGTTATTCGTATCATGAATACGAGTGGGTTGATCGATGAGTTGTTCCAGATCATTAGTCATAGCAAATGCCTTTGCCTGTCGTCCTCTTTCATCTGTTCTATTGGAGAATTTAAGCCAAGAAGAATTATGTACATTAAAATCACCCAATATGGTGACCTCAGCTGTTGGATGTTTCTTTGGTGAAGTCGATTTTTTCCAAAACAAATTGGGATAGTCTGTCAAAAGAGTCATTGTTAGGTGATAAATAAAGACAACAGACAAATTTAGTTTGTTGATGATTGACAAGCTTAAACCACATCACGTCAAAATCTTTCGGTTCCAACCCTTCTTCGCGTTGGCACGATAAATCATTCCTAGAGTATAAACAAACACCACCTTTGAAACGAAAGCGAGAATAGAATTCATAACTTGGACAGAGCATGTGTACATTATTCGTATATGAATTGAACTAAGTTTCAGTTAGAATAAGAATGTCAGGTTTTTCGGTTTGCAGATGGTGAAGCACATCATTGGTATTTTAATTCATACCAGGAATATTACAATAATCAATTCTCAATTTCCCCCCGAGTACCTGCCACCCGGAAATCCAATTGGGGAGGTATTTTACTTCCGGAGTTTTTTACTCTGGGAGACATAATCATCAATTTACAAATCCAATAGTTGGGGAAAACCGGGAATATCAACCACATACTGAAACGCGAATTAACACT
>JAVJAQ010001105.1:0-43918 GCA_032362365.1 Zygogramma bicolorata | reverse complement strand
TCATGTTTGTCGAACGTGCTAGACGTGTTTATTGAGGTGCTTCTTGAAGTATATGTGAATAAGTGAAAAAACTGGATGACATTGCTGTTCATCTATCGGAACCAAGAAACGATTGCACTTCGGACCTTCAACATATCGGATGCGAAATCTGCACTTGAAATAGTCTTATTCAACGAATTAAAATCTCCAGAAACGAGTGCATAAAATTGTTAGTACGGTTGGAATAGTTAAGAATTATAAAGCAATTAGGAACACCTGAAACTGGTATGTACTTTTTTTCTTCCAATTCAATATATAAGGAAGATACCTATTACAATGGGAGATGGAGAAAATATTAGTTTGAACAAAATATTAAACGAAATTTTAAAAAGTAAAAATGAAGTGAAATATATGATTGAAGCAAGCGAAACACGCATTCTTTTGAAAATAGAATCCATGAAAAAAAACATCCAAACTTTGGAAAAGGAAAACTCGGACCTGAAGAAAAAAATTGAAACACTAGAAAGAAATAAGAGAGCCAATAATTTTTTAGTGTTTGGCATCCATAAAATACCTAAAGAAAGGACTCTTGATTACGTGTGCAGAGAAATAAAACGTCTTTTGAGTGTAGAGCTTCAAGAAACTGACATAAATAACTTCTACTCATTGGGTAACTCAGTCGATAGTCCACTCAAAGTAGAACTGGTCTCTTATTTGAAAAAAAAATTAATATTCCAAAACTGTCATAGACTGAAGGGCACAAACGTATATATTGTTAATGACCAGACAGAAATCGAAAGAAAAGACAACAAAATACTTCGCGAACATTTGAAGAAGGCCAGAGCATCCACAAACAACTGTTACATCAAGGGAAATAGGTTATTCGTCGATAACAAAGAATATAAAGTTGAGGAACTGAACTGCTTTGAAGAGGATAGTGACAGTGACATTAGACCAAGCAGCGCACCAGCAACTCCAACTGTGGAAAAGAGAAAAAACCCACCTGCGGAATCGTCGGATGTCTCTGAAGAAGCAGGGAAACCAACAAAAATTAGTCAACAACCAAAACAAATCCCGATTTCCTTGAAAACTACAGAAAAAAACACTGAAACTTCACTCACTCCGACTAAGAAATCATCTAATGAAAATCCTCCTGGCTTCAAGGAAAAACTCAGAACCAGATCTACTGTGAATAAGTGAAACTTCGTCTAATTATGAAATTGAGTAGCAAAGTGCCTTGTGATTCATTTTAATTGATTATCTCGCTCAAGAGAAACCGTACTAACACTCATTATCTTATCAATATCACCAAAATTTTAATCTGTACTGTGATTTGTTTTTATGGCAGAGAATGTTTTTTTATTGAACTAACAAAACTGTTTTAAGGTTTTCACCAATATAATGTATCCATTTATTAGGAATTACAATAACGATTTGATAAATGCGGAGATCATCACTGATTTGAGGGATTTTGAAACATTGTCTTCAGATAAATTCAAAGTTCTTCACACAAACATAAGAAGTATTCAAAAGAACATGGACGAGCTAACAGTATTTCTTGCTGAATTCAAAGAACAGATTGACATTATTATACTGACAGAAACATATCGAATTCACGATCTCACAATGTTTGAGATTGGTGGATATGATGTTTTGTATAATAATGGTACTGTCAACAAAAATGATGGGGTGGTAATTTTTGTCAGAAATGATCTTGAATACCTACACGATATCTATAAATTTGGTGAAATCAACGCCTTACAATTGAAAATACATTTAAATGACCAAATAATAATAATTACCAGTATATATAGACCTCCTAGTACCTGTCCCATAAAATTCAACTCAGAACTGTCAAAATATTTGAAAAATATCGAGAACAGTAACATTCACATTTTTACCGGAGATTTGAACATAGACCTACTCTCGGACTCGGATCATGTTGAGGAATATAAAAATTTGCTAAACACGTACGGTTTTGTTTCCTTCATAAATACCTGTACCCGTCCAGAAAGCAAATCTTGCATTGACCACTTTTTTGTCAAGAACTCAATTGAAGAAATAAAATCATTCGTTTTTGAAGAAAATATTACAGACCACCATCCAATAGGATTAACCATTACCTTAAATAGAGAAAGTAGGCCTCATTCTACTATAGATAACTATAAAAAATATGTTAACTATGACAAATTAAAATCAGATTTGAGAAGAGAACAGTGGTCTGATGTTTACGATCAAGAACATCCAGATGAAATTGCGGAAAAATTCATTGAAAAACTAAACTCATATATAAAAAAAAATACACGGATTGTGAAACTGAAAAAAAAAACTCTAGATTGCAGAAAAAACTGGATCACACCTGCACTGTACGAATCCATCAAAAAGAAAAATAAAATGTACACAAATTTATTGAAAAATAGCAATGATCAAATATTAAGAGATGACTATAACGCATACAGAAATAAACTGAACAAACTCATAAAAGCAGCCAAAAAAGATTATGCAAAAAAAGTTATAGATGAAAACGTGAATAGTTCGAAAGCGCTTTGGGACTGTGTCAATAGTCTTTGTAATAAAAAAGGGATGGAAACTAGAATAACAGAGATCGAATTAGAAAGTGGGGAAATAATACATGAAAAACAAAAAATCGCGAACAGTTTCAACGCACACTACAGTACCATAGGCAAAAGATTGGCTGACATCATATCATTACCTCAACACTTCATTGAACCGAACAATATTGTGGAGAACACCATGTATCTTCATGATACTGATAGTAATGAAGTTTATGAAACTATCATGAAACTCAAATCTAAAAAATCGCCTGGACTTGATGAAATACGATCAGAAACACTCAAAGCCATTTCTAGTGAAATAAAATACCCCCTCACTTATCTCATAAACAAATGTTTTGATGCAGGGTGTTTTCCAAAAGTATTGAAAACCGGGATTATTAAACCGCTGTATAAAAGCGGAGATAGGTCTAAAGTAATCAACTATAGACCTGTCACCCTCATTTCGAATATCTCAAAGATTATTGAGAAAATACTTAAGGTGAGGATGGTGAGATTTCTAAATAAGTACAATGTATTATCAACGTCTCAGTATGGTTTCAGAGAAGGAAGGTCAACAGAAGATGCGATATATCGATTAACTTCTCGAATTTATGATTCATTAGACAAGAAAAGGCCTACTTTGGGCATCTTTGTTGACCTGTCCAAGGCATTCGATACCGTATGCCACAAACGACTGTTGGATAAATTGGAAACTTATGGAATGAGAGGAAAAATTCATGCAATCTTGAAAGACTATTTATTAGATCGAGAACAGATTGTCGGCATAGATGGAATCGTTAGTGATTCTATGACTGTTACTTATGGCGTACCGCAAGGAACAGTTCTGGGACCTCTCTTATTTATTATTTATATGAATAGTCTTTTTAACCTAGATACTACAGGAGAAATAATCAGCTTTGCAGATGATACTGTCATCATTTATGAATCCGATTCTTGGAACAACTTGAAAACGGAGGCCGAACATGATATTACCAAAATAGCTGAATGGTTCAGATATAATAAATTAACTTTAAACTTACATAAGACGAAGTATTTACCTTTCACCTCATACTCAAATAATCTGCCAGATATGGGACCATTGAGATTCGGGACAAACTGTGCAATTCCAGAAGAAACGTCCATCAAATATCTGGGTATTGTGATCGATCGACATTTCAGATGGGATTTACAGATGCAGAATGTTATCAGGAAGTTAAGAGGATTGTTGCATAAATTCAAATATCTCAAAGAATTTTTAGACGTTAATCATCTGAAAGTACTCTACTATGCATTAGTCCAGTCACAGCTTTCTTACGGAATCGTAGGATGGGGTGGTGTGAGCGACTGTCACTTGGAAAAGTTGAATGTCATACAGCGATGGATACTTAAAATCATACACGGAAAAATCTCAACATATCCAAGTGACTGCCTCTTCGAGGAAGCCCGGGTACTAGATGTAAGACAGCTGTACTGCTTGAAATTACTTTTTGATGTGAAACAGAAAAAAATTCCTACGGAAATGGTCGATCACAAATATAACACCAGAAGGAAACTGAACAAACTTACAAGGTCAGAAAAAACTATAGGGCAGCGTTGTTCAAATTACCTCGGACCTCGTATCTTCAACATTCTACCTGAACATGTCAAATTGATAAATAACCCAAACATGTACAAAAATAAAATAAAAAAGTGGATATCACATAATGGAAGGACAATGTTTCAAAATTTTGTCAATCAAACCCATCGATGAAAGTAACATGAACAGAGAAAAGCATCAACAATGTTATGTTATCAAACTTACGTGTGTTTGCATTCATATGTATGTGTGTATGTGTGTGTATAGATGTGTATATGTATATATATATGTATGTGTGTGTATGTATGTACATGTGTATATATGGGTGACCTACCTAAATATGACATCTGAACCCAAATTTGATATATACCCTATTAGGACGAACTAGGTAAATCAATTGAAAAAAATTTTAAAATTTTATTCTAAAATTCCACTAATATATCTATTAAATCTTTCAATATGTTCGAGAAATATTCACTTCTATGAAAAAAAAAAAAAAAAAAACTTTCCTACAAATCACATACAAGCGATAGTCTCCGTACTAGAGCTTCGTGATTTCTTCCTGTTTATTTACGCTGAACTGTTTTTATCGCTTATTTTCTATATGTTATTTTATTTACGTGAATAAACATTATTATTATTATTATTATTATTATTCAAATATTACATTCTTCTTGAGGAGTTCACGAAGTGGATAATTTTTGTTAGATAAATTCGGAATGAATCTACCGACATACGTAATCATACACAAAAATCTCTGAACATCATTTTTATTTTTTGGTGAAGGCATATCTCTCACGGCTGCAATTTTATTTTCATCTGGAAAATATCCATCTTTCGTTAGTTCATGACCCAAGAAACTTATTTCACTGAGCCCAAATTTACATTTTTCTTTATTGAAAGTGACATTAATTTTTCGAGCTATTTCAAAAACTTTTCTCAACCTTTCATCATGTTCATCCTGATTTCTCCCCCAAACAATTATATCGTCTGCATATATATCGACACCCTCGAGGTGAAAAATATTTTTGAAACGTTTATGGAACACTTCTGGAGCTGATCGAATTCCAGAAGGAAGCCTTAGAAAACAGAATCTTCCGAAAGGTGTACTGAAGGTACAAAGTTTTGCACTTGCTTCATCCAGCTGAATTTGCCAAAAATCTGAATTGGCGTCTAATGAACTGAAAATACAAGAGCCAGACATTTTTGAGACAATTTGATCGATAGTAGGTAATTGACAATATTCACGCTTTATTGCACGGTTCAAATCAGCAGGATCTAAGCAGATGCGTAAAGAACTCTCATTTTTTTTACAATAACCACGGAATAAACCCAATCTGTAGGTCCATCAACTTGTTTAATAATCTTTCGTTTTTCTAAATCAACTAAAGTTTCCTGAAATTTTTTGAGAATCGGAATTGGGATTTTTCTCGGAGGATGAACAACAGAACAGGTACCGCATTTTCATTTGAGGCAATGTGATATTTTTCTTTAGGACAACCCAAACCAGTGAATCTATCTTCATAACTTGTTAAAAGCTCTATGTATCTGTTTTGTGCATATATTTGATCCTGCCTATTTACACTATCAATACGTTTCAACAAATTCATTTTCACACAGGTTTCTAAACCAAGAATGCATTGATAACCCATTTCAACTAAAAAAAATTGCAATCTATAAGACTTGTTTTTGTATTGGCAATCCAAAACACATTTTTCTAGAATTGGTAAATCATTATTTGTATATGAATTCAAATGAATTTCGTTCATCATTATCAATTCAGGGTTGAATTCTATATTTTTTGATTCATCAACTGATATCAAATTTGCTTGAGCTCCAGTGTCTAATTTGAATTGTATCAATACATTATTTATGGACAGGGATACAACCCATGATTCATGGAGTTTGTTCATTTTACAATCTACAGACCCTATGATTAGACAACTTTCATTTTCACTACCTTCATCATTGCCTCTTTCCACCACATTCACATTTTTTTATAAGCACATTTTTGCGAAATGATTTAAGTGGCCGCACTCATTACACTTTTTACCGTATGCCCCGCACTGGTTTCTTCCATGAAAACTTCCACACCGATAGCATACTCTCTTTCCACGGTATGGTCCATTTTGTCTGTTGATTTGTCTGCTCTCTTGTTGTCCTTTGTTGGTAGAATTGAAACTCCTATACTTTGTTAATGCCTGGACTTCCATAGAATTTGATGAACAAGAAGCCTGTGTAATGATATTAGACTGCTGTTTCGAATTCTCAACTGATATACAGAATTTCACGGCCTTTTCTAAATCCATCTCGTCGTCTCGTAGTAATTTTTCGCGCAGACTTTGGTTTTGTAGCCCACAGGTGAAAATATCTTTAATAAGGCTTTCCTTCAAGTCACCAAACTCGCAAGAACGTGATTTAGTCTTGAGATCCGTCACAAATTGTTCCATTGTTTCATTAGACATTTGCTTGCGCGTGAAAAATTTATAACGTTCGTAGGAAAGATTTATTTTCGGCAAAAAATGTTTCTCGAACATTGCCAGTACTGTTTTTATTTTGTTTTTCTCAGTATCGTCCTCAAAAGCGAATGTGTTGTAAACAACAAAACCTTCCTCACCTATGTAATGGAGGAGTTGGGCTATTTGAATTTTTTCATCCTTTTTTCCCGTTTCCGAGGCAACCAGATAATTTTCAAATTTTTGCCTCCATATCTTCCAGTTTTCGGAAATATTTCCCGAAAAATCCATGGGAGCCATCCCTCTGAGGTCACTCATTTCTGAACTGTTATTTTCTACTTATATTATTGTTAAACACTACTTCCTACTACTGACTGCGCCATGTTGCGTATGTATCTTTTAAATAAAACGACGGCTGGAGATAGACTGTCTTTTTAATGTCCCATTCCACCGATCACAAAAAACACCATTCGATATTCTTGTTAGAACTTTTTACCTTCCAGTACAATCCATGGTAAAAGCATTTTCATCTAGGGGTACAGTAAGTAGCGTAAAATATATTCATGACAAACTCGAACGCAGCTAAGTGAAATGGTTAGAATATATAGCAATGCTGCAATGTCAACTAGGTTATGTTGATGTAATGTATCTGCAACGTATCAGATTCATGATTTATATATTATATAATTTAAGATGCAGAAAAACTCAAAGTCGTCTCCACAATTTAATATTCGAAAGATGTCAGTACGGTGATTCAGTACATGTTTCGAACCTACATAGGTTCATCATCAGCTGAATTTACATTGAATTCTACAATAAAGGAAGAGTAATATAATATTAGTTGATGAATGAAGTATAAAATTATCAACTAATATTATATTACTCTTCCTTTATTGTAGAATTCAATGTAAGTTCAGCTGATGATGAACCTATGTAGGTTCGAAACATGTACTGAATCACCGTACTGGCATCTTTCGAATATTAAATTGTGGAGACGACTTTGAGTTTTTCTGCATCTTAAATCTACTACACTCCACTTTGAGATACAATGGACTTCTACCACAGGTTATTATATAATTGTTGTGCTATGACATTTTCGAAACATTTACCAACAACGTAAATGGTACTAAGTTTTATATTTATCAGTGATGTATAAGTAACATTGAGGGGTTAGGTTTTTTGGCAGAATCACCTCATAGTTTCAGAAATGATTCTGGAATATAAATGAAAGATCATGAAAAAATCTCTATTGATATAAGGAATATGCGTGACCAATAGTATCTAACAGGTAAAAAGGAACCAATTCAGTCTAAAATCTCAATTATAAATTACCTTATTTCATTCCAATATTTCTTCATAATCTCATCTGGTACGACTGTCATTCGTCATTCATTCATGAAGGAGTTGTGTACTTACTATGAAAAGGTTGACGTAATCGCCCAAACTTAAGAGAACAAGATAGATCGAAGGAGTGAAGAATTTTTTGAAATTCAGATTCATTGATAGTTTTCAATTTTTTGCTGCATCCCTCCTAGAGTTAGGCGATGATTTGGACAATGAGCATTCTGTGGAGAAGAGAAAGCATTATCAGGGGAATGAAAAATTCATTCTTATGCGTCAGAAAGTTTTTTCTCCCGATCCCTTCTTTGATTGCATCTTTTTGTGAAAAAAACCTACTGATGCGAGATCCATTAGAGCAGAAGTGGGGATTCTTAGCGTTCTGGAAATCCTTATCGTCAATTGTTAGCTTGAAAGAATCGTAAATACTCCGTCAAGTCCATAACGGTATTGAATAATCTGGAATCCAACTAACAATAATTTTTTTTTCGGTCAATTCCGTTCCTTTTTCACTTCTTGCCTTGCCTGGTGCCATCTTTCTCTGGGGAGATTCATCAAGTAAATTGATCATTTTGTTGAACTTTTCAGAGTAATAATTTCATTGAGATTGGCTGGCATTTCCCAGTTTTCGCTTCGACCAGTTTTTGAATATCAACGATTTTCAATCAGGATCATCTGCAGGGTTGCTCAAAAAACCAACTACTGTTTTTGTACGGCCGAGATTTTGCCAATTCTTATCAGCATTCATACCTGAAGAGCTGATTCGATTCAGAAGATCAAGTTGCATTGTCAGTAATTCGGATTTTATCTCTTACTCCTCATCAACTTCTAATGATCTACCAAATTTACCACAGATACGGCCCGGCTCGTCTTTGAGTATTAATTGTTCTCATGTGTGGGCTTGGCACCAAAACATTCATTGAAACTTCTTATTGGATGTTTTCACAGAAGATCAATTCGTCTTGTTTGTGATTCTCCGCTCAGGGACTGGCTCACTTCTTTAGAACACCGCAGAAGGATAGGAGACTTGAATCTCTGCTATAGATATTTCCACGGGCGGAGCTCTTCTGAATAATTATTGTCGTTCAGTATCAACACGGAAGAGCCAACGAGTGCAGAATTCTCACTCCTCTGAAGGTTTGGAACCTGTCTTGCTCAGGGATTCTTTTTCAATAGAACAAATGAACTTTGGAACTCCTTACCGAAGGAGGTTTCCTTGAGGCTTACTTAGCGTTAATTCGTATCTCGCGTCCCTTGATTCACGCGGTATTCTTTGGACATTACAGGGCTTTCCTTTCGTGTAAATCTGTATTGCATATATATATATATATATATGTATATATATATATATATATATATATATATATATATATATATATATATATATATATATATATATATATATATATATATATATATATATATATATATATATATATATATATATCAATTATACCCACGAAGTTAAAAACTTCTTGCGAGAAAATCAGAGATAAGAATAACATTTATGTATATTTGATTATGTTTTATAAATTTGTAGATTCCAACAAGATTACATTGGAAAATGAACTAATTCACTACATTGTAGTTTGAAAAATAATAATAACTTAATTTTTATATGATCTGGAATCGAATCATAGTAGAATGACAATAAATATATGAAATTTTAGATATTGTTTTTTACCTCTATTTGTCAATGTGATATAGTTTTATTCCTCATATTATAAATATGATTGAAATTCATATTCGATTTGTGTTCATGGATATAAATCATGATGTTATATTCGAATAATTGCCTTATGTTCACTTTTTGTTTTTCTATGTGCAGATTTTCACTTGGATACAATTGACACTTATTATATATGATTTTCAAAACCCGATTCTGAAGAATTTCAAGATTTCCAAGGTGAGATTTCATGGCTCCTCCCCAAGCCATTTATATGTATTATATAATATATTATAAAGTAAAAATCCACATAAAAACCCGAACTGAGGATTTTGATTTAATAAAATTAGGGGCTTATTGAGAATACAATATGGGTGCGTTTTCATGCAATTCCATGGAGAGAACAAATGGTTTCTGTTGGAGGAAAATTTCAGGTATCAAGCAATAAAGGCGATTTGAAAGTTGTAATAAAGTTACTTAAACTTTATTACAACTTCCAAAGTCTATAAAATATTTTTATTATAATATATAACTCCTATATTTTGCTAGTTTCGCTGAAAATCGTTAAAAACTACTTACATCCCTGAAAACTCACCTCATATCAACAGCTGTAATTTGGATTTACATATTTTTTTCCAAAGTTAGCTCTGTCATTCTTACTTATTTTCATGCAGTTAATATTGGTTTTCAAGAATTATTTGCTTTGGACAATTGTTAATCGATCAATTTTTCGAATATAAATGAAAAATAACTCTGGACATATTCGACTGACTTCTTTAAATACATATTCAACCAGAAATTCCGTTGTTGTATATTCAGTGTTTCCCCGTATTCAATTCAGTAGAAACACTCATATTGAATCAAATTTATAATGCGGAAATTGGGATTCCTCATGATGAGTCATGGAAAAGTATGAGCGCAGACGATAGGCAATATTTTCAAATGCCTGAAATTATAGATGTCATTTCTGTGGTAGGTATTTTTTTGAAACTTGATTGTTCATAATTATATTTTATTTCATGAAACCTGCGAAAAAAGTTCTATATCGAATAACTAGACAAATTGAAATGTTGAAATTGAAAAATAATTAAATGAATACAAATGAGCGAAAATTGAACGAAAAGTCATATTGGCAATGATACAGCTGATAAAAATTTCACTGGGGCAACACACTACATTAAAAATGAATAGGGCTAACATCTTCACAATGAAATTTAGATGACCCTTGATCGGAAATAGAAGTAATATCATTTAAATTATCTTTTGTATTGGCACTTTTGGCTTCATCTAGAAAAGCATAGCTTTGAGCATCAAGAAGTTCGTCAACAGTCATATGGCCTGACGGGACTTGCACCATATTTGCAATTACAGTGACAGGAAATTCGCTATATAATTCGCTATCAATTGTAGACTCATAGGTTGTACGGTTCATAATTGATAAGCAGGTCAAGAAATAGAACATACATTAGCTAGGTACCTAGGATTCAAATCTAGTTCTACTTTGCCACTTTATTACCTCTCCGCTCTTTCAAATACCCTAAAAACCTGATAATGTACGATGAGTCACTATCTACAATTCAGGAATTGTCAGATGCAGAAAAGTACAGGGTTGAATGGATTGGTGAAATGAGCTCCCAATGTCATAAAGGAATAAGGGCGGGTAATCAAGAAAGTTGAAAAAGTCATAACTTACGAAAAACCTGCTGAAATCTTTGAGGAAATTGAGATTGCTGAAGAACTTCACCTTGTTAAATATTGGATCGCTAATGGGAGTATAGCAATCTGAAAACTCCAGTTTCAAAATAAGCAAAACAATATCATTCTCACAAAAACGAATTATTTGAGCATGATAATTTCTATCTTGAGCGATCAATATTATTGTGCCAATATCGATTTTATTCATGAAGTTGTCTGACCCTGATTCCAGACCGGTCCAATATGGATTTATTGTGAGTGGGAAGATTGATGTTGAACTCATATGGATTGATATTGACAATTAATATTTACATTTGAATATTCTCAATATTGATAATCAATTCCAACTGCCCATTTTAAGGTACAAGATTGGTAATATATGGGCTTGATTGATTATTATTTATAATTCCAGAACTACCATTTCAATATTGTTTGTATATCATTTCCAATACTGTAATTTCAATATCTGTCGGATATTGTTGAGTGGATTATGATATTGAATCATCACATTTACATAATATTGCAATATGAATATGCCAATCCCGATATTGCTTCAATATTGTATTCACATTGCAGTATGAATATTGAAATCATGATTTTCGGAGAAGTATCAATTATCTTCTCCTAAAGATGCTAACCTTGTCACAAAAATGCCAGTGGATTCCAGGAACTGCAGAATCACAATTAATAGCATTTATATTTTGCATGGTGCATACGAAATTCTGCAAATAATCAAGATTTCCTTTCAATCGCACGAAAGTAATACGGTTCATATGGCCGTGAATATGATAACTGTATACATTTTTGGTTTCATCAAAAATCTTTTTCTACACCCATACTATAATAATACACTGAAGCATCTGTTTCTTAATGAGATCTATTATGAAATGGATTGAAAATCTGTATCGTAGTGAATAATCTGTCTCATAAAGAGCTCATTATGATCCAGATCTTCAATTAATTCAATGGAATGAGGCTACATTGAAAATTATCATCATTTTTGATGATGCTTATGAAAAGTGTATTATTGATGAAAATGTGCTTTTTTCTATAGATTTTCATTTTAGTCCATAACAATTTTTTGGTTACCTGTTGATATTCTCACGATAATTTTTATTTCATTAAATTTCATCATGATATATTTTGTATTAGTTTCTGTCAAAGTCGTTGGCTGTTGAAAGTTCATGAGTTCCTCGACGAATTTGATAGCACTCTCAATTTGGTGGCTCCCAAGTCCGATTTCATTATATGTGCAGGGGACCTCAATATAAACCTTTTTGATGGTAGTAGTGAAATTAGTGAAAGTCTGCAATCGATTATCCATTCTTATAACCTGAAACAAATTATAGAACACCCAACAAGAGGTGATGAATTACTAGATCTCATAATGTCATCAGAAGACTTCAAAACAAAAAATGTTAAAGTTGAAGATTGCTCTTCATTCACCGGCCATTCGTTGGTATCATGCTCCATAGGCACCTCCATACCTGAACGCGAACCGTTCACGCTTTGCTATCGCGATTTTCGACACTTCGATCCATACTTTTTCAAAATTCACCTGAGCAGCACAGATTTTTTGCGTGCGGACAACATCGGTCTGAAAGTAAATCTCCTCAATGAAATTATCTTGAACCTGTTTGATATTCATGCTCCTGTAAGAACTGCTAGAGTTACTAAAAATGAGGCACCTTAGCTCACTAATACTCTGAAAATGATGATGAAAACACGCGATAATGCTTATACCAGATTTAAAAAATCCCGTAATCAGCATCATTGGGAATACTACGAAACTTTACGAAATGAAGTCAATCATGCAATTAAACGGGAAAAAAGCTTATATCCAATTCAGACTAACCCGTGCAAACAGTAACATGTGGAAAGAACTGGATCATCTGAGCTTTACCACGGGTAGAAAGCGGTCTATCATTCCGGATCATTTAACTAGAGATCTTAATGAACTAAACTATAATTTTGTTGCTGGTGTAGGTGGCTCAAACATTCCTGACAAACACACTGTCACTCATTTCTCTAATCAGACTCTAGATGATGTTGAACAATTCTCTTTCTCACCCGTGGATGATACAAAGGTAAGAGATAAATTACTCTCCATCAAATCCACGGCCACTGGCCCAGACCAAATCAACATCACCATGATTCTACATTGCTGTCCACAGATTCTACCATATATTGTTCATATTTTCAACTTTTGCCTGATCAACTCTGTATTCCCATCTATTTGGAAACAATCAAATATAATTCCTTTAGCTAAAAAGTCAGATGCTTTACACATGAACGATCTCAGGCCTATCAGCATCTTATGTACTCTATCAAAGGCCTTCGAGAAAGTCGTTGATGAGCAAATTCGGGAGCATATTCTAACACACAATGTTCTTCCGCAACACCAATCAGGATTCCGATTGAATCATAGCTGCGTCACCGCCCTTCTCAAGGTAACGGATGACATATATTCTTTTATAGATGCCAACAAGCATTGTGGTCCTTCTCGATTACTCTAAGGCCTTCGATAGGATTAATCATGATCTTTTAATAGATATTCTCCACTTTATAGGTTTCTCCCCATCATCTCAACGTCTTATCGCGGCTTATCTCCATAAACGTTCTCGAAAACTCATATTCAATTCCAAAACTTCTGATTTAATCGAATCCATGCGGAGAGTACCTCAAGGATTGATATTGGGCCCGCTACTGTTCACCATTTATACTTTCCAATTCTGTAAGCACCTGAAATATGTAACATCACATTTCTATGCAGACGATACACAACTCTATCTTGCCTTCGATGAAAAAGATTATTTTACTGCCTGCAACAAAATCAATGAGGATCTCGAAATACTTACCGATATCTCAGAAAAATTCTGCCTGTCCATCAACCCTTCGAAATCTAGGGCCATGCTCTTCGGAAGAAGAGTCTCTAAAAACAGAACGCAACACCCCATTTCACTACATATTCGTGATGATATAATCCAACTGTCAGATTGCGAAAAAAACTCAGGCTTGCTTATTGATGACTCCCTCACCTTTTCAAAACATATTTCATATAGTTAAAAAAACCTTTGCTAATCTCAAGTTGATTATTTCCAATTGGCACATTCTCAATAAGACATGCAGAATTACTCTTTGTGAGTCACTGGTACTTTCCCAGTTGAACTACTGTGATGTTCTCTTCAGTCCAGCCATAAGAAGCTTCGATAAAAATCGTCTTCAAAGGCTCCAGAATTCCTGCACACGTTTTATCTGCGGTATCAGCAGACGAAACCCGACATCGAATCATATTACTCGTCTGGGCTGGTTGTCGATGAATGAACGACGAATTTTACACCGTTCTGTACTTTATCACAAAATTATGCTAACAAAAAAACCCTCATATCTCTACGAAAAAATTCAGAGACGTTCAGAGGCACACAATGTAAATGTTCGGTTTAGACAAAACCTATCAATACCCATTCACAATACCACACTTTATTGATCCAGCTTCTCCTATGATGTCGCCAAAGTTTATAACGGCATACCTGATGAATTTAAGCACTTGTCACTGCTATCCTTCAAAAAAAAAGTTAAAAGTAATCTGTTAGATGGAACTTCAACCATAGATTTATAATTTTATGTCTGAATGTTTTTTTATTATGATATACCATATAGTCTCGTAATGATGTCTAGTTCTGATATCTATATGTAAATATTCTTGTTTTTCTCTCTCGGGGTTAAGTTAGTATTACTAACTGGCCCCATTATGTGGTTACGTGGAAAAGCGCTATTCTACCATTGTCACAATGAAGAAAAGAGAACGATGCCATTTGCTACTGTTACTTTGTATTATCTGTCTTTGTACTTTTTTCTTTTCTGTATTTTTATGTAGCAATGAAATCGGTTGTTGTTATTATTATTGATTATTCTCAAGGACATTGATAATAAGCAAAATAATTTCATCACAGTTTCCGAAAGCACCTCATGTGGTAACGGTCTGACGCCAAAGGCGGAGGGCTGTAGCCTTATATAACGTGCTCGAGGAAGTTGTGATAAAATTATGAGCTTATTCATCAATGTTCGAGGGAAATTCGGTGCGGATTTTTTTCTGACAGGACAGTGACATTGAATATGAATTGAATTGATGAAATGTCAAAGACTTTGTGTCAGCTTCATGACATAAATGATAACCAACCGTGAGAACAGCATACCGATAGTTATTAGTGTGATGTTGGTTTCATTGGTGATTATTCGACACACATGAATAAAAATAGAAAATTTGATGGTATGATTCTTCAACCAAAAATTTTCCAAAGAAAGAATGCGAATCAGCTCTGAATCTCATAATGGAATAACCTGAAGACCCTACAGCAACCAAAAGTTTAATCCCCACAATTATTTTTTATCGAATTATTTTTATTATGGTTCTATCGGTGGAACAACTAGCAAATTGCGTTTATCAAATAATTCAATTATAATATATCTGTCTGTCTGTCTATCCTTGAAAAAATCACTTTTAAAAAAATGAAATAAATAATTTATTAATAATATCACATATTGAGCATTATCACACAAATTCATTATAAAAAGTCTTGTGCTATTTAATGAGGTTGTCACTAATTTTTTGGCACCCACACGATGTGTGATTTCTCGCAGTTACGGTGAAATAGTTAGCACTACCGTGACGAAGAGCCATGAACGTCAAATCGATCTCATCTTCATCCAGAGCATCGCACCTCTCATTGTAATTATCACAGCACCCCGCCTTTTGACATCGGTACAAAACTGTTGCAACTGGATGGATCTGCAAAAAAGAAAGAAATTATTTTTCATGTTTTTTGGAAAGATAATTACAATGTATTTCAACTTTATGATGTATCTATACAGTGCATTTCTATAATGCCCCCCTTTTAATTTTTTGAACGGGTCAACTCAAAAAATTCAAACTTGGGATAATGGAATTGATGCATGAGTACTATATTTTGGAGTAGAATTTACACATAAAAATTTCAAGATGGCGACTGGGCACAATCTGGAAAACAAAGTGAATGGAAAGAGGGGTCTTGTGATACATCATTTTGAAGCTCCTGAGGAATACTTCAAAACCCTAGAATATGAAGTCAATATCTTCACCTACTACAAAATGGCGGATCATCTAATAATTGCACATTGAAATTGTTCTTCATAATTTGGGGAAATAAGCTGAGATCGTTTCAGAAGATACTCGAAATGGTTGCCTTAAACGTCTTGAGATAAGAACAGCCTATCCGATGAAGTGTTAGGTGCTTCCGGGCTTCTGAGCCGTGGAAACAGGTTTTAAGGCCTGACATTTCGTCTGCATCTGCGGCAGACATTTTCAAAGGCGATGCGGGAATGGTCGAAGTATCCTTCTCTGCTGCGAGGCTTTGATCTGATGTGGTTCAGATAATGAGTCACCCTTTATCGAATCTGGGTTCGGACGGTCGATTGAACCTAATTGATTATTCGAAAACGTTTTTTCTCTCATTGGGAGTGTTCGTGCATTTTGAACTGCTGGCATCCATGTTCTATGAATGTTCAGGCTCTCTTCTTTGCGGTTAAAGTTGTTTTTATGTTATGAATTTCTATGGCCTCCCTATAGAGCCTGGGGTAATAGCTCCTACTTGTGTTCAGCCTATCCGATATTTCACGTCGAATATTTTCGGACACAGCAACTTTGATATTTCTACAAATATTTATTATTCTCTGCCGTACATTCAATATTGAAGCAGGTTCAGTTTCATACACCTTTTGCTTCGAATAGCCCCATAAAAAAAGTCTGAATGTGTCAAATCTGGCAAGCGAGCTGGCCATTCCTCGATGGCCAATCCAACGACCATGGAAAGTATCATCATATCATAGTTTCTTACTTGTCTGGAGTAATGTGGAGGTGCTCCATCTTGTTGGAATAATAATATCCATATCGAATTCATTAGGATTCACTTCGATGATTTCGGTGATCTGAGGATCAACAGTAGTTGCCAGCATATTCAAATAAATTTTCCTGTTGAATTTTGTTCAGTTGACCATTATGGAGATAGTTCACGTGGTACCTATCTACTAATAAAATCCGAAACTTGAACTGAATAACGATGTTCGTTGTACTGATATTTGTATTTTATGAACAAAAAATAACCTATCAAACCTTTTCGGGTTGTTGGGATTACCATATGACAGGAAAAACTGAATATTTCTAGAAATATCGATATTAATGTTTGTTTTCAGGTGATTATTAAATGTTCCACCATTTTGTAGTAGGTGAAGATATTTACTTGATATTCTAGGGTTGTAAATAATTCGTCAGGAGCTTCAAAATGCTGTATCTCAAGAACCCCTTTCCATTCATTCTTTTTCCAGATGGCGCCCAGTCGCTAACTAGCTCCGATTAAACCACTTCAAATTCGATTAAATTATCCCACATAAACCGCAAACGAGCAAAACTTGTCAACTTTCGGCCATGAAATAAGGGAGTAAAAAACACACATAATCTAAAAAAGAGACGAGTTCTTTATTCATCTTGGATACGTTTCAACGCCAGAATGAATGTATTCGAATCACAGGCGAATACGTTTCGAAAACATAGATGAGACGCAAGTATCATTTCTTTTTCAAATAGAAAGAAGACTGCGATACCGCGTTTGCATGGTCTATTGATTCTATCTATTAAATCCAACGATATGTTAGTACAAACCAACGAAAAATAAAATTTTCAATGGAAGTTCCATTCAAAAATCACCCATATTTATTTCAATAACTTCATGGCAACTGCGTTCAGCTTCGGCATTATTTAAAGTTTGTTAAATACCATTGTTGAAATATGTAATTACGACTGCTAATTGGCTAGTCCGATTTTCAAGAGTAAACTAGTGTTGTTCATTGTTCGAAGCCGTCACACAAATATTTTTTTAATAAAAAGTCTTGAGAATGAGGCCTTTACCCTCGAACGACCTTGATATCTTATCCGGTTCAAGAGTTAAGAGGGGGGCATTTTACGGTCACATGGCCGAATTATGCTACGAATTATCTGAAATTTATTTTGGGTTGGAGGCTTACTATCTTGTCCATTTTTATATGGAAAATATTGAAAATTAAAAAATATAAATTTTTATTGAAGCGTAATCTAAAACAGGATTTTCTCGAATTACTGCCATTCAGTTTCCCAGAGCATTTAAAAAACTATTTGCTATGGGATATTTTCACGAGACAGAAGGCAGCAAATGTATGGAAGACAGTAGCGAAATTTCGCTTGATATAACATCAGAGTCATTGAAAAATATAGAAAGTTTTCAGAAAAAAAATTATGCAAATATTTATCCAATTATGAAACTAGAATCAAACGATTAAAGGAATTTGATAACAGAGGAGGGAAATTCACTGGTCTATGTTGGTGGATATTTTTTACGTAAATATCTCTTTGAACATTCTTTCCATATTTGTTTACAATATTGTTCATTATCCGAAAGAGACATGTCTACTTCATTTTGTGAGCTCAAAGCTTGCAATGGTGGTAAAAACATATTTGGTTGTTTAACAGTCTCTCCCAAATATTTTTCAGAGTTTCTGATACGATCAGAGAATATATTTGTTTCGAATTTTAATAATCACTGTATATATGATGGTGTAAGAAACCTATTTTTGGAAGAATATTCCAATGTAGAATTCCATGTAGTAATTTTCCCAAAGAGAAAGAGAGAAAGTACTATTCAATTAGGTAATATGTAAATAAAGATTCTCAATTTTTCTCTTTTTCGTCCCTTTTCAAAAATCAGGTAATTTTGTTGGTTACTACAACGAAAGATTCGTTGATTTTTTCGTTAGAATCTCATATATGATCATCTCAATAAAAGATCATACAATAACACAAATATATAATGAATGCGATCAACACTTGATGCTTGCGACCCTCGTAGACACGAGTAAACATTGTACGCGCTGCTGACTGACCCTTGTTTAACGTATTTCTGCATCGCTCACAAAAAATGCATCACTTTTACCCTACATCAAAGGAGTTATCAGACTTATTAGTAAATCTATGGACGATGACATTAGTCTGTCCTGTTCTTGTGCGGATAAAAAAAATTCCTACAGGCAAAAGTTTGTTTTCGATCGTTACTGTTTCAATACCAACACATAACTTCCCTGACAAGCTTGTAGAGTTATATTTATTGTGATGATCACAATATGAATGATAGAAAAAATTGAATAGTTTCAATAAGTGTTTTTTGATGGTCATAAATCAAACCTAGATCCTAGCTTTGCGAAAAGTATATTCTCTTATCGTATATGTTGGAAAAGGGTACTATTAAATCAGTGGATATTGTGAACATTCTAACATGAAGTGAAAGAACTTCTTTATATTCATTTGGTATTGTTATTTTTCTTGTGACATGTGAGTCCTTTTTACTTGTAAAGATATTGCTCTAAGTGCCGGTTTTTCAATCAACTGTTAAGAAACTTAGCTGCCAGCTAAGTCCTTAACAGCCAATCGAATGTCTCGGTCAGCCACTTTAGCCTTCAGCTAACGCTTAGCTGGCGATTGAAAAACCGGCCCTTAGTGTTTCATCCAGTCTTAAATTATGTATTCATTCAAGTTCAAATCAATTAACATACCTAATACTTAATACTTGTATTTTACGTGTTAGTTTATAGAAATACATGTATTAGTTTTATAATCACCCTTATTCATCTCATTATCAGCAGATGCCATTTTCATTTTTCAGAATTAAATTAAAACGACCGTGAATTGAACAATAAACGAAAGGCCTATAGTACGTGCGTATAAATATCGATACGTTTCAATATCCTACATGCATACATTTTCTTATCAAGGTAATCAACACAATGTTTTGTTTGAGGTCATCATGTAACTGGTCTTTTTATAGTTGTGGAAATTGGAAAAACAAACATTATGCAGTTCGAAATGAGGATAATTACCAGGTTTTCACAAAGAATTTATTTTGGTCGTAGGTAATTCTCGGATGAAAAATCTTCTTTATTTGAATCACTCCAATTATTGTGGGGAACACACCTTAAGGAATCGGTATCTGAGGGTAACCTTGAATTCGATAATGTGACAAAATATTCAAGTAGAGTATATTCAAACTTTGCTATTTTTTGAAAAACTAATATGATATGGTTGGTTCATATATCAGTTCTGATACTGATATTTTCAGCTCAGGCTATCTGTCGGTGAAAGTTCAACTAATATACTTCTTGTTGGATAAATTGAAGGAAAAACTTTGAATTATTGTTCTTATTGCTTGGGTTTATCAAAAAGATGATGTACTTTTCTTGTTTTTTATCTATGCAACACCTTCCGACTCAAACTTATTATCGAAAGATTCAACAGATGAGAACCGAGATATAGTTATCGATGAAAATTTTTCTTCAAAAGCTACTTTTGACGCCAAAAACTGGAATAAGGTATAAGAAAGAAGTACACGTAACAGAAACGGTGTTAGTAGTTGAACTATCTGGGTAGTATGCACGAGACCGAAGTTTTTTTTTTCAGATTTCTAATAGAAAATACTTTGGTAGAGATTTTGCTGAAAATAACTGAATATAATATCCTGATGAGTATTCTGTCATCAGAGTCAAACTCAAGATGTATGAGCCTCTGAAGAAGCTAGCCACTCGTGCAAGCGAAACGTCAGGAAGAAATTCCAAAATAACACGGCCTTCAAACCCGAACGAAAGTAGTGTTATTGAAAACCTCGGCCGCGAAGGCTTTAACGATTTTGTCAAGTATCACGTTATAATTGTTCAGGATCAAGATCATATCCAATTCAATTTTCAATGTCACACGCAGTTTTCAGTAATGGCTGAGAGGGTGCTTTCCTCGGTGCTTTCCCAATAAAACTGAGTAGATGCTCGAATATCTCCGAAAATAGAAACAAAATTCGATGATTATTTGAACACATTATTGAAATAATATATTAGTGACCTAGTGAATCTTAATTGTATAACAATACAATATTTTTTGATGAGGTTCCGAAAATCATGAGTTCTGTCAACATGCATCCCCAGAAAGTTTTGAAGGAATGTATGTTATATAAAACGTATAAGCGCTAATTGGTAGATATGTACTTGCTGCAGCAGTGTTTCAATAAAAGCAAGAATCAAATCCATTTTGTAACAAAATGGTTAAGGCTTTCGCGGCCGAGGTTATTAGTATAACTACTTCTTTTCGGGCTTGAAGGCCGTCGTTCTTCGGAATTTCTTCCTGACGTTTCGCTAGCGCGAGTGGCCAGCTTCTTCAGAGGCTTATTCATCTCCGATGACTAAACAGTTCGATTTCTCAAGGCGTATTTATATTGATGCAGGTAGTCTGGAGTGTTAATTACTTCTGTCGGGTTCGGGGAATAATCATCATTATTAGTTGCCGCACTACCTGCTGTGATTTCATTCTTCCTTTCTGTTAAAATTGTCCGCATGTTTTTGGATCTCTATTGCCTCCCGCACCAGTCGGCTATGGTAACCCCGGTTGGGGGCAATCAGTGTTGCATTTTCGAACAGAATCTTGTGGTCGCCCTCACTCAATGCGTGTTCCGCCACCGCCGATTTGTCGGTTTGTCCCAGCCTGCAGTTCCTTTGATGCTCTTTGAGCCTTGTACCCATGGATCTCTTCGTGGTACCGATGTAAACCTTCCCACAGGTGCACGGTATGCGATATGGCCCTGTTGTATCTGAGATCAACAGGGCCATGAAACCGAAGAGTCCCACGGTTCATAACAGGGAGGACTCTCAGGTAGTTGCGAATGCATATCTGCCATATATCCCGAGGGTTACTGACAGAATTGGAAAACTCTTGGGGAAATATAACATAAAAACAGTTTTCAAGCCGACCAAGAAGATCCTTCAAAGCCTCAGGTCGGCTAAAGACAAAAGAGACCCACTGTCAGCGGCAGGGGTTTATCGCATACCGTGCACCTGTGGGAAGGTTTACATCGGTACCACGAAGAGATCCATGGGTACAAGGCTCAAAGAGCATCAAAGGAACTGCAGGCTGGGGCAAACCGACAAATCGGCGGTGGCGGAACACGCATTGAGTGAGGGCGACCACAAGATTCTGTTCGAAAATGCAACACTGATTGCCCCCAACCAGGGTTACCATAGCCGACTGGTGCGGGAGGCAATAGAGATCCAAAAACATGCGGACAATTTTAACAGAAAGGAAGAAGCGTTGACTCTAAACAGAATTTGGAATCCGATTCTGAAGAAAACAAGAATAACTAATGAAATCACAGCAGGTAGTGCGGCAACTAATAATGATGATTATTCCCCGAACCCGACAAAAGTAATTAACACTCCAGACTACCTGCATCAATATAAATACGCCTTGAGATATCGAACTGTTTAGTCATCGGAGATGAATAAGCCTCTGAAGAAGCTGGCCACTCGCGCTCGCGAAACGTCAGGAAGAAATTCCGAAGAACGACGGCCTTCAAGCCCGAAGAGAAGTAGTTATACCATTTTGTAACATTCTTCTTTGATGGGTATTGCGATTATGTAATATGTAATGGCATATTACATTCAGGCCATTGAAGTGAATACTATTTTATCGAAAACAGTATTTGTTTTTCACACTGAAGCGCGAAAATTTGACCTAATTCTATTCAAAAATCAGTAGTAGATTCGACTGAAGATTCACAATAGACATTGAAAAGAATCGAGGAAAGAATTAAATACAATTTTGACCTACAGGTACGTGATCAACCACCCGAACTTTTCCAGATGAAATGAGTTATAGTTTCACAATAAATATCGTTATTTAAGGTCGACTTGAGGCATGCATCACAAAGTATGTCTTTTTTTGATATTATGAAATATGAAGTTTCATTATGGAAATTCTACCACTAACCGAAATCGTCTGAAACAGTCTGAGCTCTTTTGATTACTGAATTATCTCAACATTGGGGAGAACAGATTTTCTGAAAAAAAATTTCATGAATATAACTCGAACCCATAGTGTGTATATAGTGTTGATTTTCTACACAAATACTAAAGGTGGATTCATGCAAGCCAACTTAACTTGTATTTAATTTAGTAACTTGAGAAGTTCAATGTTCGAAATCAGATAAAAACATTCATGCACTATATTTGGCAATTTTTTTTCCGCTTACGATCCAAAAATATGTCACAGCTGTCAAATCAGTCGCGCATATCTTCGCTATTCAAGATTGGGAGTTGTTGCATGAATGCCCCTTTCTCAATACAACTTACTAAGATAAGTTAAGTTAAATACAAATTGGGTTGACTTGCATGAACTCACCTCAAAATCAATCCAACTATTTGTAATCATCATAAAAATAAACATATTCTGCAACTGGAACCATTTCTATAAACTCGCTCTCTTCCTCCCGAGCTTCCTCCTTTATCTTTCTCTCATTCATAATTCTTTCATCGGAATAAAATATCCAACTTTATTGTTCTACGACTTTCGTGTTGGTTATGTGCAATATCCGCACAATATCAAAGTGAAGACTAAAAACGTTATCTCTATGATTAATTGGCGACCTATCGCTATCAGGAATAACTCCAAATACAACCATTATAAAATAAGAATATGAATTTATAATTGGTTGGAAGGTATTCACTTGAAGAATACAGTATTATTTACAATTTCATTTGCCAACGTTTTGGCAATAAAATTGTTGATACTGAGTATTTGAATGTATTCCACAATGTTACATGTGTTACCAAATGTTCATACCAAATTCCAGTTATAGAACGAAACATACCTATATCATGAAACCTGAAATTTATAATATGTCCCCAAGAGTTGGATTTTCAATAACATTTAAAATTTTCCTGGAACATTTAATGCTGTTTATCTCTTAAGATTATAGATGGGAACCTTTCGATAACAGATATTATACTGATTTTTACCTGACGATATTTTTATCGATCCTCTAAAACTTGTTTATTAATAACTCGAAAGATTATAACAGCTTCCTAGTGTTTCGAAGTAAAATATTTCAAGGGTATCGGTTATAATATTTCCAATCCAATCAGGATTTGAACTGCTCAATGATTAATACGATACGGTACGGTTAGAACTATCTATTCTTATATAAGTTCAGATAATTGAGGAGAGTATCTAGGCAAAACACTCGAGCATGTCTAATGTGAATACTTTCCTCATGCACAAAAAATACGTAAGAGGGTACAGTGGATATTTTTCCATAAGATGGGTGAAATTTTTGTAAACCTAATAATTGTGTTATAGAATTCGAAACGTGCATTGTAGGTGTCAAGGTACATACAGAGATGAAAGTTATAGTTTGAAAAGACTATTTTGACATAACGAATGTTTGTTTTTGGTATCCTCTCAAATTGATCAGGAAAAACGTAATTGAAATGAAAAAAATTATGATGCGAAAATGTTCATATTCGGTGAATATTCCCCAAAATTACACTCGTGCAGTTAAGAGTTCCAGATAATTTTCATTCGAACTTTTTACAAACTGCATTCGTTAATATTATATTTCGGAAGGGTCGAAGAGACTTGAAACTCTCTTGTACCAACTTTTCATCATTTTAAAACTTCATTGCATTCAACATATCTCTAGTATGTAGTTTTGTTCCTCAAAAAGGCCCTGAACGGCAAAGGTTTTAGTTTGAAATGTGTTTCCGTTGAGAGTGCGAGGTTATAGAATTTCACGACCTGTTTGTGGTGATATTTGCTTTTCCTGCTAGCGTTTAGGAATCCAAAAAAAAATTAACAAATCATCAAGTAGGACATATTTCATGACACCCATAAATCGCACGCTTTTGGTACATAATTTTATTCATTATGTAATAGATACAGTTTGTTGCATATGTGCCATGTGCCACATAATGCGGTACGTTCATATCGAGGTTCATATGATAATGTTTTCAGAATGACTGCTAATTTGGCCCATTTGGACTGAAAAAAGAGTTTTCACAAACAACGTGTTCTAACTGTTGCGTTGGACTCTGTTATAAAAAAAAATCATTGTTTTCCTCAGTTTCATACAATATGAATCTCAATAGTGTGAAAAAGGTGTTGCATTTCTGAAACACATTGAAAAATAATATAGAAACAAAATACCTTTTTTCTTATATTTTTCCATTGCTTCTATCGCAAAAACAATTCTTAAAAGGAATGAACAACACGAATTTGAATAATCATGCAATGATGGGCTGAATGTTCAAGATTGAATTCAAATTTTAAGATTTTAAAATGTTGTCTGTATGTTAGTTTAGACTAGTGTGATGTAATGACATGTCTGCCTTCACTTGTAATTACCTCTCTGAGGTGTTTGTAAGGATTTGAATAAATAAATAAATTTGAAATAATTGAACTGAAGACAACAAAGCTCAATAAATCGAAAACTCAGGACTCAAATAAATGCAATCAATATATTTTGTTGTAGCGGACCTGAGTTAGATGTTCCTCCACGGAGAAAGTTGCATCAGAATTTATCATAACTATCCAAACGTTTCTCCAAAGTGTTTCAAAACTTCATACTTTTGCGAATTCAACTGCATGTCGTCGATTCCAGTTGAATCTACTGAGAATCTTGAGAAATTTTGAAAGCGTAGAAAAAAATCACTAATAGGTACTCACATCTCGAATTATACTTCTGTAGTCCCTTAAATAATCCTCTTCGTCCATGAGGTCTCGCAAATGAAACGCCCTCGGTTGTGGAACACTACAAGGGAATTTCCGAGGCGACACCAACTGACTGTGCCGCAGGAACTCATCTTTTTTATCACATACTATTGTGCAAACCCACAGCGCGAGTACGAAAACCACCTTGAGGTCGATCATGATCTTTGATATGGCACCTCGTTAGCGTATCGCGCTGAAACTGAAATGATATCGTGATACGAGCGCGTGAGTTTATATATCACGAAGGAAGCGGCGTTCCCAGGTATGTACTAATTACTCAGGGAATCCCGCTCGTTCAGGGCTCTTCATCACTGACCGCATGAGACGCTTTCTTCAGCAGGCGTTTTTTGAACTTTGGTGAGGATAGTCCTAGAAGTTTGAAGTTTGAAGATGAAACGACTTAATTTTTTTTACTTCAATTCGAAAAAGTTCAACAGGTTAAGAATCACCAAATAATGTTGACAACGAGGGAAATATTAATGCCCCAGATAACATCAATATATTCGACATGCGTCTAGTTATATATTTTTCAATTTCTCACCATAATCGAAGAATATCTTTGCTAGAACATTCAACGAGGAACTGCTTAGTATATACGTTGAAGAATGTAACTAAAAAACTCTTTTTTTTGTGATTTTCACCAGAAAGTTTACAAAAACGATACACATGTTTCCCAATACAATAGCTTCTTCTATAATCGGTTGGTGGTGGCCGAGCGGTCTACGGCGCTGTTGTATATTCAATCTCACTGCTAGTTCAATCCGCGGTCGAAGAATTCTTCTGGCTGGTTCGGTGCGAAACAAAATTTTTGGTTGCCTAGATACTAAACCTGGTACGTGGGATATTTTGGTTGAATACACCAACTGTACAGTATTACTGTGCTTTTTTTTGAACTGATGTTCTAATAGACGTGCATTCGAAATCCACAAGTAACTTTTTTGTGGCTCAGATTTCCAGTATATTCAACACTCATATAAAAGTTTACCCTAAGTATATACCATACATGCACATACTGAGCACATATATCCGACTATTTTATAGTAACATGCTCGTTGAATATTCTATTCACATTCCTAATCGAAAATTCAATCCCATTATTGGTAGTGAGGGGATTAGTTGTTGTTTGTCAGGTAATAACCAACCTAAAGGTAAGTTGAGGCTGGCCTGAAAGAATCGTTCTAAGATGATTTCAAATTACTAATAATAATAGATTATATGCGTAGCTCTTGCTCATAAACTATATAGTCCAATCAAATAAACTTTTTTCGTCAAATTTCTGCCTACCCGAAAAGTAGCTGTGGATTCCGGCAGACACATGTGTCCTTATTATCCCCTAAAGTTTGCGCCAGATTCTGTCCGTGCGTTTAGCAACAATTAGCGGTTGAATGCCGGAAATCATATTTTTTTTTTGTTTTTTGCTTATATAATGAAAACTATTGATCGGATCGAAAAAAAGTTGAATTGAAAGTTGTAGATTATTGAAAAAACTATTGATTAGCGTTGGCCCGATTTCGATATTCCGATTTGTTGCTTAACTATTGAGCTCGGAAGTTGAAAAAAGGCGTTTTTTCCATTACTCTATTAAAAAATGTTGAAATGCATTTCGGGGTTGCAACTGTGAATTTGGGAAGCTTTCAACTAGTAGAAACCACAGTTTCAATTTGGTTGAAAACCAATTGATAGGTTAGCAACAATCTAATTTGTTACTAAAAAAAGTGTCCCACTAGATTGTTATTTCTTGCCCTACGGATAATCGTAGAGCAATGAACGAAACAGTTTTGGATAGTCAAAGAGTTGAACTACAAATTATCGTTTTTGAAAAATCGATTTTTTTAATGTAATACCTTTAAAAATGGCGTCAAAAAAACAACGTTTTTCAAACTAAAAAACAATTAGGAAAAAATGATCGTATCAAAATGAGAGAAAATGCATGGGAAAGCTGCTATTTTTCTACGAATTTTGACAACCTTACTTTTGTTACACGATAATTAGGAGCCAAGATAACACTTTTTATCATTTAGTTTCCCCTCCATTTGTTTGTTTATATGAAGCAACGAGACCTCGACGACTGCACAGAGCAAGAGTCATATTATCCATAGGAACCAGCAGAATTTGTTCTCCACAATCATTTATCATATTTATTGATAGGAGCAGTGGAGGTTCTTCCGGGACCGTTCGACGTGCCGTGTGGAGGGGGAAGCCGGAGAAAGCGAACCAGCGCATAAAGCCATCGATTCGATATAAGAGTGAAATAAACTGTTCAAGAACCCAAAATGACGATTTTCGCCCACCGGAAAAGTAGCTGTGGATTCCGGCAGAAACAGGTGTCCTTAGTATCCCCTAAAGTTTGCGCCACATTCTGTTCGTGCGTTTAGCAACAATTAGCGGTTGAATGCCGGAAAACATCTTTTATTTTTTATTTTTTGCTTATATAATGAAAACTATTGGTCGGATCGAAAAAAAGTTGATTTGAAAGTTGTAGATAATTGATGAATCTATTGATTAGCGTTGGCCCGATTTCGATATTCCGAATTGTTGCTTAACTATTGAGCTCGGAAGTTGAAAAAGGGCATTTTTTCCATTACTCTATTAAAAAATGTTGAAATGCATTTGGGGGTTGCAACTGTGAATTTGGGAAGCTTTCAACTAGTAGAAACCACAGATTCAATTTGGTTAAAAACCAATTGATAGGTTAGCAACAATCTAATTTGTTACTAAAAAAAGTGTCCCACTAGATTGTTATTTCTCGCCCTACGGATAATCGTAGAGCAATGAACGAAACAGTTTTGGATAGTCAAAGAGTTGAACTACAAATTATCGTTTTTGGAAAATCGATTTTTTCAATGTGATACCTTTAAAAATGGCGTCAAAAAAACAACGTTTTTCAAACTAAAAAACAATTAGGAAAAAATGGTCGTATCAAAATGAGATAAAATGCATGGGAAAGCTGCTATTTTTCTACGAATTTTGACAACCTTACTTTCGTTCCACGATAATCAGGAGCCAAGATAACACTTTTTTTCAATCAGTTTCCCCTTCATTTGTTTGTTCATATGAAGCAACGAGACCTCGACGACTGCACAGAGCAAGAGTCATATTATCCATTGGAACCAGCAGAATTTGTTTTCCACAATTATTTATCATAATTATTGATAGGATAAGTGGAGGTTCTTCCGGAACCGTTCGACGTGCCGTGTAGAGGGGGAAGCCGGAGAGAGCGATCTAACGCTAGCGGCCGTCAAAATGACCACGCTGTCTGTATCTCGGGAAATACTGGACAAGTTTTTATTTTTTTTTATTTTCAATAGTGCATCGAGATATGATCGAATATCACTATGGCTTGCCTGGTTTGTTTTCGGAAATCCCTCAAATCTCAAATGATTCAATTTACACCCTGCAAATTTAGCGAATAAATATATTTTTCGAAAGTTTGATAACGTTGTGACATAGGAAGTGAATATTGACGTAGGATAGGATTGTTTCGTAGAAGGATTGAATAAGTAAAATGTATATTGATTTTATTGAAAAAATGTATTTTACATTTGTAAATATTCACATGTCCTTACTCTACATACATTTAAAGCATTTGTGAACTCCCATTAAAATTTTGGTCTCTTATTTGCGATAACATATTCAATTTCGCTCGCATCGCTCTCATGCTCATCACTTTCACTGTCAAGCACACATTCTCCAGAATCATTCGAACTGTAGCTTTTTACCGTTACATTTGTTTCATCAATAAAGATGGTATGCTCGTCCGAAATATTTTGATCAATCTCTAGGATTTCAATACATTTTTTTTCAACGTTGGTGCATGTTTCACCATGACAACTATAACACAGACTCGTGCATTGTAGTCCATGTTTTCTACAACCACACGTTGCTGTTTTGCACCCTTTTGTGCATCGACAACTAATTTGTCTCAACATATCTTCCGGTAAAAGCTTTTCGGTTGAGTAAACAGGCTGCAAACCATTGTCTGTTCTTTTCCACCCCCATCGCGTGGCATCTAGAATATTACCCAACCACAATTGTATTTGATAATACGAGCGAAATATGTGCTGTTTAGCAGCAGCAGCTGTTGGAGGAAGGCTTTCCAACTTAAAAGTTGATTTGCACGCCGCTCTTTGGCAGTTAATGTAGCGCAATTCATTCAAATCAACTTCTGTACTACCGCCGTATAAAACAGAAATAATTTTGTTACCGCGACTGACTAATTCTTCAGGATCCGCATCTGCCTGAAAAAAAATTTCAGCGCATGTTTTCAATTCCGAATTTGCAAGGAATGATCTGATCAAACCTTTTTTTCCTTGATTATAAAAACAAGAAGTCGTATCGCACCCAGTGAATACATGCAAAAATGCTACTATATCACGAAGAGATTCATGTTTGAAACTACAAGATTCGTAACTCGCTGCAGATTTATTCTTTCTTCCTGGTTTCATGAAGTATATGTTATTATGTGAGCTGGAAAATTGATTCAGAAGAACCAACAAATCAATATCTTCACCGACTACAATAACATTACAAATTCTGGATGCGTTTTCTACTGCTGTTTCTATAATCAAAGCATCCGCGTCTTCTTCTGCAGTTCTCGTTTGAAATCCTAGTGAATTGAGCTCTTCACTCAGGGCAGCGATCAGTCGTATTTTATTTTTTTCATTACATAAGAACTGTTCTTGAGAGAATGTTATTTTGGTTGTTCTATCGAAATTAATCTCTCGACCCATCTTTTTAATCTTTCGTCGCAAACGTTCAACGTTTTTGGTGCTGTCTGTGGTTGTGGGATCTGGGTATCCATCGAACACTACAAAGCTATTTGCTGCATACGATGATTTAACGTAATTAACGTATTGTTTCAAAATATCATTAATAGAACTGTTGCTACTCCATGTAACTCTATGCAAAAGAAAACCCCCATCGACCACATGAATAACTTTCTCAGTAGGCAAAACAGCTTCATCGTTAAATGCATCATAAAAAGATGATTTATCGGTTTTACGTAAACAACCGTTGTCAAAAATTGACAAAGGATAAGGAGCAAGCTCAAATTTTAAATATTCTTTCATATCGGTTTTACTTGTAATGTTCATAGAAATTCTTTGGAAAATTTGTAACGGATCTATTGTTATGATATCGTTATCAATTGTCACTGATGAAGTTAATGATTTTAAAGAAAGAACTTTGTTTTTTCTCTCGAATTTCAGAGTACCAAATGTTTTTCCCACTATGTTATTTAGCAATTTTGAACTCATCTCAAAAGCTTTATAACAATTAATGTTTTCATTTCCAACAATACCTGAAGTAATGGACATTATTTTTTCACCTACTGGGAAGGGATCGTAAATCTCAAAAAAAACAGATAGTTTCTTCAAATCCTTGGCATCCCGCGATATTCGGGAAATCCTCGCGTCAACATGTTGTTCTGATGATGAATACGAAATATTGCAAAAAGATTCCACCTCGTTGCAGAGATCTACTAAAACAATAGTGGATAGAACCCATTTTGATAAAACGCTCTCGGAAATACCTCGACCTCGCGTTAAACCACCTTGGCACTTCATAGATTTCATTAAAACTTGTTCGATGGTCATGTCGGTCCAAACCCCACACCAAAATTTATCAGTCCTCCGTATGGTAAAATATCCCATGTTTGCAAACTTATCGTACTCATATACGTTCATGATGTTTCGTAAATTTAACATGTCCTGCAAATACAAGTGCGCACACTTTGCGTACAAGTTGTGGCCAGAAGCGTGAAAATATGGAAGCATCAATTGCACTGCATCTAGATGTGATACCCAATCCCCTGAGCGTTCTGCTGTAATGAATTTTCTCATAATATTAATCATTTTGAAATATTCGATCCAAAGCTGTGCAGTCGGCCCATTACGATTTAAAGCATTGATTGTAGATTGGAATCTATTTAATTATTTAATTTATTCCTAGAAGGTGTTTCTTCTTTCGTCATGGTCTACACTAGCATTGTGCAACTGGAAAAGTATCTGAGTTTGTGCCAAGATGGATTGGATAAGCTGTACATGTATTCTCTTTTCTTTTTTTCATTTTAATGTGTTGAATACCTAGAACGCTCTTAACACTATTCCTCTGGGAATATCGTTATGACTTCCTTTTATAGTAGTATTGTCTTTCTCTGGTTAGCACAAGGTAGTTTTTAAGTATCCTTACATGTTAGTACTGTAAAATGTGTTTGTAAGTGAATCCAAAATAAAATGAAATAAAGTTTGAACATTAGTTAAAGAATAGTATCTAAATCATACTACTACCGAAACATTTTTGATTTATAGATGTAATTGAAATTATGTATAATGAATAACCTTACCTTTTTAGTAAATCGAAAAAATGTAATATTCTCACTTGAACTATCACAGAAGTCAGCTTAACAATAATACATGTTCAAATCACTACCAAAATAAAAGTTCAAATGGAATGTTTATTTCGCGCACTCAGTATAACCGACCGGAACGATACAAACTGTTCAATCGGGGACACTCTGTACAGTAGTATTAACATGGAAATCACACTCTGCTGAAAGAAACAAACGAAAATTTCTGGGGGCAGATGCCGCCGTATTGGTTCATTTCGTCATTTGCTTGGTATCTGGAATGCCTGATAGGACCTGACTAACCCAACGGAGACAAAATAAACATGTGAATAGATGAATGTTAATGGACATTTTCAGTTACAAGCTGTAAATATCAAAGAAAAATGTTGCACATAAATGGGCCAAAAATCTATATATGAATAACATTCATGTATACACATTTGTAAAAATATCAATTAGAAAGGAAATGAGCCGTGCTTTATTCATTTTCGAATGTCAGAGAAAACTTGCTTTCTCCGTCTAAGGTAACATTTGACATCGTATTATCAGAGTTAAATTTGAAATGAACGAATAATTCACTACATTTGCAGCGTAACAATTGAATTATTTGCGATTTGAGGGATTTCCGAAAACAAACCGGGTAAGCCATAGTGATATTCGATCATATCTCGTGGAACTATTGACAATAAAAAAAAATATAAAAACTTTTCCAGTATTTCCCGAGATACAGAGAGCGTGGTCATTTTGGGCTTTGATCAGTTTATTTCACGCGGTGTACTCGACGGCCGCTTCTCGCTCTTTCCGGCTTCCCCTTCTACACTGCACGTCGAACGGTCCCGGAAGAACCTCCACTTATCCAGTCAATAATTATGATAAGTAATTGTGGAAAACGAATTCTGCTGGTTCCTATGGATAATATGACTCTTGCTCTGTGCAGTCGTCGAGGTCGCGTTGCTTCATATAAACAAACAAATGGAGGAAAAACTAAATGATAAAAAGTGTTATCTTGGCTCCTAATTATCGTGGAACAAAAGTAAGGTTGTCAAAATTCGTAGAAAAATAGCAGCTCTCCCATGCATTTTCTCTCATTTTGATACGACCATTTTTTCCTAATTGTTTTTTACTTTGAAAAACTTTGTTTTTTTGACGCCATTTTTAAAGGAATCACATTGAAAAAATCGATTTTTCAAAAACGATAATTTGTAGTTCAACTCTTTGACTATCCAAAACTGTTTCGTTCATTGCTCTACGATCATCCGTAGGGCAAGAAATAACAATCTAGTGGGACACTTTTTTTAGTAACAAATTAGATTGTTGCTAACCTATCGATTGGTTTTCAACCAAATTGAATATGTGGTTTCTACAAGTTGAAAGCTTCCCAAATTCACAGTTGCAACCCCCAAATACATTTCAACATTTTTTAATAGAGTAATGGAGAAAACGCCTTTTTCAAACTTCCGAGCGCAATAGTTAAACAACAAATCGGAATATCGAAATCGGGCTAACGCTAACCGATAGATTTTTCAATTATCTACAACTTCCAATTCAACTTTTTTTCGATCCGATCAATAGTTTTCATTATATGAGCAAAAAACAAAAAAAAAATGATTTCCGGCATTCAACCGCTAATTGTTGCTAAACGCACGGACAGAATCTGGCGCAAACTTTAGGGGATGATAAGGACACATGTGTCTGCAGGAATCCGCAGCTACTTTTCGGGTAGGCAAGAATCGTCATTTTGGGCTCTTGAACAGTTAATTTGATTGGATTAATATGCTTAGGTATATACTCCGAATGTGTGTTTTTTTCCTGAGTTTCAATCAGTTTGGGAAGGTTCGTATAGAGCAGACAGCAATATTCAACCAATTCCCCAGATGAAACTGATCATACCTCATATCCGAGGTTTATCGGAAAAAATAGAATGAACAGGTATTATATTCAAAATGAGAACAATATCCAAAATACATAACACGATCAGATCCCTGATGAGTCGAAACAAACATTTGAACACGAATCAGTTTTCTTCTCCTGAAGAAGCTAACCTTGTTAGCGAAACTCGCAATATATCAGTTTGTTGTTAGGGCAATTGATCTCTAGAAAAAGCTTCAAATTTTACAGCAAAGGTTCCAATCTCATAATTCATTTGGAACACATAGCTGAACCCAGATCATCAAAAAATCCAACAAAGCTCTTTCTTTTCAATTTTCAAGGTAGCTGTAGTTATAGTTGCCTCGGCGGTGGGGTCGTAAGTTGTTGCATTTTGAAGACGAGATCTTCTGAGTGAAACCACAAATGAACAGTTGGCTTCTGTGGTTGGATATGTTTGGCATGTTTCTTCATAGTGATGTCTATCCTTGTAATTAACTATGTTGGTACCGTACTGGTGAAGGCTAACAAGCCAGAAAGACGTGTCTCCGGTTGCAAATCTATTCGAGTGCAATTGAATTTCGAGGTTTTTTCACGAATGATTATTTGTTTTGCTGTCATATTGAGTTGAAGAAGTGAATTTATAGTATCTATATTGAAGAATGATTTTCTAACATTTTGTTCATTCCCAACTGGTAGATTTAATCATGTAATGGCACTGTGCTCGCTTTTCGAATTGAATTAAAAAATATGTATTTGCGAACAGTTTATTTGAAGTATAAAGAATAGATCTGCAATAGTTAGGATAGCGGAGAACTCAAAGAAAATGGTTATAACTTCTACTTTCACCTCAACGACGAATTTTATTTAGGAGTCCTCGATGAAAAAAATTTGGAATTAAAATTGGCTTCGAATTATTTCTGTAGTAATTAATTATTTTTTATTCCAACAAATCCAACAGTACGTGAAAATCGAGAAGCAGGAAAATACGTCTCTATTATTGTTCATACATTTTCTACAGGTCTACCGACCCATTGGAATTCAACCTGTTTGACAAGTAGCTTAGTCATTTTAATTAGGTACCAGTACTTCCCAAGATCGAAACTCGTCTCACATTAGCGAAAGAAGAGGAGTGTTTTCTTTAACGATAGCATTGAAATTAGAATGATGTACAAAGGAAACCGTTCGGTGCATAATTTACACAATTTGAGTGCAGGGGTTTGGGTAATAGTGGAGAATTGAGTTTGATTAGTAGTTTCACTCAATAACTTACAAATATACACATTTTTTCACGTATTCAAAATTGAATGATGCTGACTCGAAGAATTATTAAAGATGTATATACGGTATCTATATAGCACAGGCTGACAAGCGCTTGGCTCGTTATCGAAAGGTCACAGGTTCGTATTCTTGACATATTTTTTTCAGTCCTTTGACTCTCCCAAGATCTATGATTGAGGAGGCCCTAGGAAATTATTCAGCTCCTAAGGTAGTGTGGAAAATTATTGAGTCTAGACCCTAATTTACACAAGTCCCACGAAGGCTTCTGAGGTTTGCTTTTATGAGAGCAGCTGGTCAATCAGAAAATAATAAACTCAATGACAAACATATTCGCAACAAGTATTCGAAAACCCAATAAAATAAGACAGTTTTTTCGATCAGGTCTTAAGAAAGAAACCAGTAAATATAAGACGCTGATTTGTGACAAGCCAAGTTTGACTCATTTTCAAGTTTGACTCATTTTGGAGATGACTGAGAAAATTGACATGTATGAGGAATATGTGATGAAAAACGATCTTGTCAGGACAAGTTTTAAGCTCATTCGTCTAGATGTTTGAATAGGTTATGTAAGATTATGATGCAAGAGATTACTTGACGAGAATCGGGACCTAGAAATAGATGATAGGTAAGAAACTCTCTAAGGCCATGATGAGACAGAGAGATAGAGAGTTGAATGAATGATAAAACTGTTATGATAGTATCAGTTTTTTAATCCTGAATATAGTAGTAACCTTGTAAGCGAAACGAGCGTACGAGTGCAAATAATATCAGTTTGATATTAGGAAAATTTATTTCAACAAACAAAAATATTGTTTCATGCCCTTCAATTAGTAGGTATTTATCTGTTGCAGAAGTCGTTACAAATTTATTTCTCTCACCAATGAACATTTATTCCAAGAAATCTGAAATAGGGTGGCGGGTAATCACAAATTCAAACATCAATAACTCCGTAATCGGTTATCGAAATTCAGAAGAGTGAAGATCATTGTATATAGCAAATACTTTTCGAATGAAATATTACAACACACACTTTCCATTTGAAAAAAAAAGTCAAAAGCGTCTCCTCGACCACTATTGGCTTTTTTATCAAGAAGTACTGAAAATGATTTCCTCTCAAAAAAAAAGGGTGGGAGACTATTTGCGTCCGCACTGTTTATATTATTATTAGACTGAATTTATTGAGAATAAAATGTTACTCGGTGAGTAGAAACTACGAAACTACTCCCTATTTTCGTATCTATGAGCTGAGAATATTTGCTTACTTTTCTATGTTGTGTATTCATTTCATATTGAAATGAAGAAGAAAAGGCCAAGAAAAGTTCTTACAACTATATTAAATTTTACTTATACATCTTCTGTCATTCAAGTCTAGTGAACAGAAACACAGACAGTGTGTATAACTACAAAAAAATGTCCAATACAATTGGCAGATCAGCACGAAAAACTTAGTAATATAAACCATCATAAACGGCACATCCTGTGACTAAAAAAAATATCATAGTATGAGGATGATATTCAATTTACGTTGAACAGCGCTAACTAAATCAAAAAAAATCAACGTCAATGAATTTCCAGACTAGCCAGGGATATTATGTTACGGTCTTTTTGTTGACATAGTCACATAATCTGAGAAAATTTCCATGTCAATATTTAAAATCGACGATTTTGTTGACGATTTTTAACAAATTCAAGTGCAACCTTCAGTAACAATAATTGTAGTGGGGTTTCCTAAACATCTCTTAATATTCGTTGCACATTATAGTGGGATTCCCAATTGTTGATATAACTCCGTTCGAAAGGCAATTAACACAGTAATTATTTCGAATTTAATAGTTACTTTCACAGACAAAGATTCAAACTGGCACGCAATTTTGGAATAATACTAAGTAACGCTGATTATTTTCCTCAATGCGAATAAACGATGAAAAAGTTGAAGGCTAGACTGCTTTTACAGATTTTTACAGCGATTAAATGCGCTAGACCTTTCAACCGATTAAACTGATCAAAATTAACCGGGCGTATGGCTCACTTTTCAGGTAATATCTCGGGTACTATATTGTTCCTGAGTTCGATTTTGAAGTTTCCTGAGTTTACACGTTTTCTCGATATAATCTCAACTCCTAGCTCAATCGACCAAAATGTGTGCATTCACATGATTTACAAAATTTTGCTTTCAAGCAAACACTCTCGTGTATAATAATTTAAGATAAAATCCCTTGACCAGCGGTCTCGGAATTTTATTAAATTATCATACAGTCAAGTCATTTGCTATGCAAAATATCCAAAATAATGGAATTGCAGCACACATTTCAACCGATTAATTTTGGTGCACTCAGGATATACCCCCCGATTATTGGTACAAAAAAAGCATGGAGCCAAAAGTCTGAATTGAAAGTTCGTTGTGGTAAATGGTTGTAGTGTGGATTATATGGCCAATGGCTCTCGAAGTAATCTCGTTTGAAAACTTGGAGCACTATATGATTGGATGAACCGTGTACCTAGTGAGTGGCAGACGTTATAAATGGAAGGCGATGCTTTTTCTCCGAGAGAGTTTCGGGATCGAGTGAATCAAACCACCAAACTACAAAAATCTTTCTCGGAACCAAATTTCCAACTCAGATTTTTTGTTCGGAAATCAAGGTTTCATGAATTGAAATTCAATTTTGTTGCATAGCTGATGTGAACACCCGCTATGCGCAATAGTTTTTGGTTAATACAAGTATACTGTGTCCCATCTATACTTGTTTATATTCTCTATGATTTTAGGATCCATGCAACTCTTTGAAAATGTTCATAGAAATGTTTTGAAAATTTTAGGAGGAGTGTCTTGACAATTTTAATTTGAGGTCGTTGAATTATCTTCAGCTAATGATGATATCAATATGAAGCTGTTATATTTTGATCGGGAAATATATTAAATACCTTGACTAATAACCTATTTTGATCACTACATACTAACATTATAATTCCTACTAACATATATTCTATTACCTTTGCCTAATTCTAATTCATATTTAGAACCTTTTTATACGCAATTGTCTGATATTTTCCTATCGTGAGGTTTTTTATAATCGTACTATAAATTCCGAATATGGAAGTTTCAAAGGCAATCTCTGTTTTCAATTTTGAGGAAATAGAACATTCTCCGTCTGCATGTGACACGTCGTGAACTTTCCCTATGGAATTACAAAAATAAACTGAAAAAAATCACTTACCTTGAATTTCTTCTCGAAATATAATAGCGAAAAATCTCCGGACCTCAACTCGTTTGATAATTTCTTGGTAGTGAAGTTTAAAGTTTACTTTGATAATCTAAGCATTATTCGAGAAATACACCTCAGAATGCGTGATGTAATACGAAAAATTACAGCTGATATAATCTCAAACGTTCTGGGAGATTTTTGATATCGCGCTGGGTAGAAAATGAAAGACAATCAAGAATGAGCCGATAATACCAAAATGAAACCAAGGACATATTGATTTTTGTGAACAACCAGCTGCGTAAATTCAGTCTTACAGATGGTACACTTATCTATATCCATTCAACCAATATCTCATCCTGGGATATTTTCCAGAGAAATTCAAGCAGGCATTGGTTATTCCACTGTATGAAAAAGGAAGCCGAGAAGAAACAGATAGATACACATTTATGTGTTGTACTCAGTTTCCAAATTGCGGCAGAATAATATGGTATCTTATTAGATAGCAGGGAGACCTGCCGAATGTCACTGATATGATACCGATGGCAGGTCAAAACATCATTGAAAATATGATTTGTCCTGCGTTATAAGCGTTGTCAGAGTACTCGCAGCACTAGCAGTTTAAGCCTTTTGTCATCCACTAGATTGCGTCTCGCCTTTGAGGTTTACAGCATCTACACCAAATTTCAGATTTTTGCTTCGTAACGAGCAGACAGTTCGAAATATTACACGCTCGCAAGTCACTGGTGAGTTGATGAGATGTATGGATTTCATGAACTCATAAATCATTTCGAATACCGATATTCTGATTTATGGTGAACGGGAGCCTACTCTGCAAGTAGAACGAAGAGGATTGTTATAGCATTGCCGTACTAGGAGTTTGACTCTCTGGTCATCAAGTAGGTATATGGCGTTTTGCCTTTGGGGTCTGCAGCAGATTCAGACCTTGGTTTCGTAAGGAACAAGCGGTTCGAACCCGGCAACCTTAGGGGCATTTGAAGAATATTTCTCAAAGATTATTCTATAAATATCCTGAATATCCATAGTTCAGAATATACAATGAATGTTTCAAGAATGTGCAAAAAGTATATTCGAGGAATATTCAAAAGAGTGTTATCTGAGAATATACCAGAAATGTATAATGGCGAGCATGGAGTTTAAATTTTATGAATATCATTCCATACATATATTTTTTGAGACTCAACTGTCATCGCTTGCACTTTCATAACTGATGATAGAATGCCAACCAAATATATATTTTCAAAATTTGACTTCGCCACGATACAATAGTCTTCGTTCATAACTTAGATCTGGTATCAGGCACTAACAATCACAATGAGCTTTTGGAGTACCAAGAGATGTTGCTAGAATTATGTTATAACCATCTCCTTTGTTCTTCGCAATATCTATATAGACAACAAAGCCAAGCCCTAATGGTCTGCTAATTTCACCTCTAACAGTTATATAAGCAATTACTGAGAAATGCCAACCTGGATTTTCTTGATTTCCAGTAATATACCACAAAGAATATACTATGAATATACCGTGAAGATTATTCTGAAAATATACCGTATGAAAATATACTGCATGGAATATTATAAGAATGTCCAAGGAGAAATAAATATTCGTGAATGAAATATTCTATGCATATTCTTTCAAGATTTTCATATGGATATTCATTATAGAATATTTCGAAAGTATTTATTATATGTTTCATAATTATTCTATGAATATAAAGATGTATCTTATGCTGTCTGGGTTGTGCAATCATTTCGAATATCAAAATTCTGATCATTTTCACCACTTTGATAATAATGCCTAATCAGGATTAGGGCAGTAAGTTTCTTGTAAGCCCTAATGATCAGCTAATTTCACCTCTAACAGTTATATAAGCGATTACTGAGAAATGCCAACCTGAATTTTCTTGATTTCCAGTAATATACCACAAAGAATATACTATGGATATACCGTGAAGATTATTCTGAAAATATACTGCATGAAATATTATAAATGCTTTCAGTGGTTTTTGACTGAACATATTGATTATAATTTGAACAACTTTCGAAATTTGAAAATAACATCGCAGCGCCACCTTGGCCCAATTGAGTTTCAGCACTTTGATCCATTTAAGCAGGAAGAGAACTTTTTCTCTTGAAATCTTAATTGTAAGGCTATGAAATGTAGATGTTCGACATTCATGAACTTTCGGAAACCTATACTATAAACTCCTTCATAATATGACTGAAAGTCAGCTATAAATAAAAATTCAATGAGGGTAAAACCTCAAAAAATATCATGACCACGCATATGACGAACACGAATTGAATAATAGTGGTTCGTACTAAATCTGATCTCAAGTTGCAATAATTCAATTGATAAAATCTTGTGAGTACGCAACACATTCATTGTGATGATACATCAATGAGCCATGATAGTCACTCGAATCATCAACGCGTCTACAAATGAAAGGGACTTCCTCTCCTTCAGCATAACAGGAAATCAAGTCATAGATTGCCTCAATGAACTTGTCCTTGGATTTTCAATAGTCCAAAGAAAAAACCCAGTATTTTGTGATACTTATACGGTAGGTTGGTGAAAAAAGAATATAAATTAAATCTTCGACGAATCGATTATGGGTGCGTTGCCGATTTGCTTTTATACTCAATCATTATTATTATCCAGAATAAGCAACACTTTCTGTCAATAAAATATTCCATGAAATTCATTTGCTGGGTTTTCATTTCCCATTAAAATGAAGGAGAAAAAGCTTTGTATCATTATGTTTTCTATTCTTGGGCGATTTGGTATAGTTGCCCTGAAACGTAACTCCAATATCATTAAAAAAAGTTGACTTGACTATTTAGTCAGTTACTTATCGATTCTTTTAAATTTGGATATACAATTGGAAAACATTTCGAAAAATGCATACACTTCCTCTTGTCGACGTTCCGGAAGATAATTTGCTTCCTTTATCAGTACTTTTAGGTAATTTGTTATAGGGTTTAAGGTTTTGGTGAAGAGTGTCAAGATGTGACTCTGGCATAACTAATTCATTAATAGTTCTACCAAGTGTTGATGTTGAGACAACCCACTTCGAACTGAATCTTTCCAGTTCAATTATCCTTTTCAGAAGAGACATCTTACATTGATCCATATCCAATGAACAACTAGCAATCTCTGCGGTTAACACATTACAAGTAGCTTCTTTGAGTTTCCTATTTGTTCCGTTCTGTTTCTTTCACAAGTGAATTAATATTATTCCATGTCATATCAAGTAGTTTTCATGTTCAGCTGTTCTTATTCTTGATGTTCTTGATGTTTCACCGCTATAAACACTGCCATATACACATGGGACAGTATAAACGCGATTTTTTAAATTCTGTTCCTTCTCCAAAGGTTTGTTCTAACTCAATGGAGATTTGATCGTGTATTCTGTTTTAAATATTGTTCTTATATTGAATCTATCACATCTACCTTTGATTGTTTCCGATTAACCTTAGATGTAAAAAATGATCATTTTGTGTGGTTCTTGGTAATGTAGCTTTCAGCACATCCGCCTTTCGAGTGGACGGCCGGGATTCAACTCCTTGCCGGACCACCGTGCTGGCATTCGCACGTTGAAAGGTAATGCCTCGTTAATCCACTGCTCGCACGAATTTCGATCTCACTCGACCTCCTTCTTTGAATCCATCAGTATTCGCCTTCGGATTGTATCGAGCCTTCATCTTGTCACTAGTTATCTTCAAACTTTTTCACGCAATGTCGTGGATTCCTATCAAGCTGTCTCGCAGTTCGTCTGCATAATCCTGCACCTCAGCAGTTGGTGATCAGAGCAGCAAGTCACAGCCAAACGAAGTTCTCTATCGAAGATGATGCTGGCTGTGGAATCATGCACAGCTGTTCGATAGGCCATCAACAATAGTGGAAGATGTCGATCCCAGTCTTTATGATGCTCTCCGACTACTTTGGGAAAGACGTTCTTCCATAGTCCTGTTGAATCTTTGAACCATGCCATCAGACTGTGGATGGAGGGCAGTTGTTCTGGTCGGCTAATTCCAATCAATTAGTTACAATAGTCCAGACGCCGGTCCTGACTTCCCTATTGACACCAATAGCTGAGCCGTCCCTGGATTCCACACCGAGCAATTAAAGCGGTGCAGGAGCCGTCCCTGCATTCCACACCGATACTAGGAGATGAGCCGTACCTGGATTGCACACCGGCCAAACTAGAAGTTTTTCATTCATTACTTTTTATGAAATACTTGTAACTTTTTTCACCTTTTTTTTGTTTGTACGAATACCTATATGAAATATCGAAGAAAGCAGTTAGATTCATTCCTATTCTTGATGTGTTAAATGCTGTAAGCTGTTAGAATAAATATCATTTGCTGAATAGTATATTCGGACAAGGTTTTTATTCAAATACTGACTTTGTATCATCCACTCAAGAAAACGAGTTCAAGTTTCCGAACCTAACACTGCGAAACTTGAATCGTAATTGGCGCAGTCGGTAGGATCTTCAAATACCCTGAAGGACGAATCCAGTAAAATAACGAAGATTTTCATTGAGTCAACGACGCTGAAAACACGCAGAGATTCAAGAAGAAATCAGGTAGAAGAAGCTAGCTGAGGATCACCTGTTTCGTGAAAGAAGAGTGTAACCTGCAGTTTCTCGAATATTCCACACCTTAGGTGTCAAGAACGAACATCTTGAAGCCACCTCTAACTCGAAGAAGAAACGAAAAACCTGTCAGAGTAGGCCCAGGGGCAACCAGGCACTCACAGGTCAAAGAAAAAAAGTTGAAGTAGGATTAAGGCCCCATTTCATCGGAATCCATACAGATTGGAGTAAGATATTTTTCTCATTCCTTCTTCGACATTCCTTTTTTTGTATCCCATCAATTTATCCTCGCCACAGGAGAAAACAATTTTCGTTATTTATTTTTTTTTAAGTAAAAAAAAAGGGAAATTTTTTTTACTGGGAATAGGAATCGATTGAGTTTAACTGTATTACCGAATATAAAATTGAAATGGCTTTCAATTATCAAGAGCTCCGTTGTTTTCTCGATATCATTCCTACATTTTCGGGTGAACCTTGTGAGCTGAACAATTTCTGTTCCGCCTGTAATGAAGTCTATGAGAAATTTAATGGAGCAGACGATTTCATTAAAAAACTTATATTTCGAGCAATCATTCCGAAGTTAAAAGATAAGGCATTGATTTTGGTATCTAGTAGATCTGAATTAACCAACTGGGAAGATGTACAGCAATTATTGAAGCAATCATTCTCAGATCAACGATCATTCGAATGTTTGCTTC